>JAQZBX010043661.1:0-21595 GCA_029593785.1 Cabassous unicinctus | reverse complement strand
GATGGTATATATTTTTCCCAACCTTTCACTTTAAACATACTTGTCTTTGAATTTAAGGTGTGTCTCTTGTAGGCAGCATATTGCTTTTTTATTCATTCTGTGAATCTCTGCCTTTTGACTGGAGAGTTTAATACCTTACATTTAAAGGCACTACTCATATGGAACGACTTTCTTCTGCCATTTTGCTATTTAGTCTCTCTAAGTCTTATACCTTCATTGTTACTCAATTCTTCCATTAATGTCTATTTTCATATTTATTTGATTTTTTGTATTGTACCATATTGAGTCCCTTCTCATTTCTATCTGGATATATTTTTCATATCTTTTCCTTGTGGTTACTTACCATGAGGTTAAAATTTAACATCCTAAATATATAACAATCATATTTTGTTGGATACTTGGCTTTAGTAGTGTACACATACACTGTCCCTATACCCTTCTGTCCCCCCATATTTTTTTGTACTTGTCACAAATTATATCTTTGTACATTGTATTTCTAAAACTATAGATACATTATTACTTTTTATGCATTTGCATTTTAGGAAGTAAGAACTGGAGTTATATATCAAAAATACAATATAATAGTACTAGGATTTATAATTACCCATAATTGGCTTTTGAAGCATTATAAATTTTAAGTATCATTCCTAAAAACCTGAAAACATTTAAATATATTTTACTGTAAAATTATGAATAAATATCAAACTTAACACTTTGAGGCTATAAAAATTCTTAATATCAGAGAATGATTTACTTTTTAAACCAGTGAACTAGGAAATGGTGGTCAGCTTCCACTAAGGTAGCTATCTGTCGTAGCAAGTGAGCATAGATGACATACGTAGATGTGTTATTAAATTGAGGATTCTGAAAAAGATATTAAAGATAAATGTGTTAAAATTTTGTAACATGTAAAAGGAAAGACACTAAGCTTAATGAGATAAGTGGTAAACTCAGGGAACTAATCTTGAGATTATAAAATACTAGGTGACCATCTTTCGAAACAATTATCTACTTGTTATTTAAACAACAAAAAGACTGATTTACACTGTACAGTGGAAAGAACATGGGCTTTGGAATTAAGACTGACTTGGGTCTGAGGGTTAATTTTACTACCTGGGTCTGAGGGTTAATTTTACTGCGTGCCTTTAGGCACGTTCCTTAAATTCTGATTCTCAGTTTCCTCATTTGTAAAGTGGAAATGATCATATATATCTTAGGAGTTATTTTAAGTATTAAAAAAGAAAATATTTTGAAAGTACCTAGCTTAGTGCCTAATATGAAGCAGGCATTTTATGAATGGCAGCAATCACTATCATCCAACTCAACAAAATCCCTGGCTTTTCCTTGATTAAAAAAAATAAAAGACTGCCAGAAAAATGAAATAAAAGTTGAATGTGAAACTTTTGCTACTGTGAAATGAGATAGCCCTCTATTTCACAAAGAACAAGGGAAGGACCAGATAATAACTTCGGACAACTGTTAAATGTTAAAGCGACATTGAAGGAGTGCTTAAGTAAGCAATTCTGCAGTTATGCTTCAAAATTTAGAACTCCAAGATAATGTACATTTCAGAACTTTATGGAAAAAAATGAATCTTATTTAAAAATAAACTGAAATTGTGAAAAATAATGTGGTTTCAACATTGACCTACCGGAAGAAGAATTCAAAATTGGGGAGTGACCCTACTCAACAATTCTGTCTAGTGATGGCTCATGCGAAGAACAGAATATCATGAACAGAGCTTATTACTGGCTAATATACCTGCCTAAAAACTTGAGCTTCATATTGTCATATTTCTAGTTTTACTATCTCTACCTACATTTCCTCTTTTTTCATCTTTTTCATACCTATTATCCCTCTGTACATCTCTCTTCTAAACTGTCTCTTGTCTATTTACTCCCTTTTTTCTATTTTTTCTTTTTTCTCTCTCCCCCTCTGTCATTCCTACCTCACATATGTTCCTTTTATTGGCCATAATATTGAACTAAACCCTATATCTTTTAAAATATATTTTTTCTTAGCTTTAAACCAGATAATCTACATGAATACTTTCTTTATATTATAAAGAATAATACAAATGTATGCTAGCTATGGCAATAATATATTTCTTTCTCAAAAAATAAATTTATTTTTATTTGTCTGGACCATTACTTATTTTTTGTATCTATGAATCTGTATCACTTAAGATGAAAAATTTCATCTTTGCTTTAGCAAACAGAAACAACATTTACCTTTACATGAGAATGCTAACTTAAACATTATTGAAATATACATAAGAAAGTTATAACCCACTAATTGTGGGGAAAAAAGAAAGTCCTGGAGACCATTAAAATTAAATATAAGAAAGGAGACTGAATGGAGGAAGAATAAATGCTTCCTTTCTGTTTATTCCTGAATACCATGGAGGGGAGGCAAGAACTAAGTTAAAATTTTAATATTGTAGATAATTCAGCTTCCCATTGTTTATTTGTTATAGCTTCTGGTGTCAAGTAACTACAATTTTTTTTAAAAGTATCAATAATGTTGCCCAAAATAATAATTAATATTTGATATTATTTCACTTACACATGCATAAACTGAGATGTGAATTAGACAACTTCATGTAAGTTCTTGCTTTCTTACCTGTAAAAGTATAATATATGCTCTAAGATCATCTTTTGTTCGGGGACTGAAAACGAAACAAGCATAATTAACTATAGACATGATCTTTAATCTTACAGCATCTAATAAAAACGACCAATAAAATTTTGATCAACTGAGTGGATTAAAGCCAAACCCTAGAATTAAGTTAATACATATTATTATTGAGACGGTAACAAGTTCATAATATATTGGGAATAGATGTTCCTATGTGCCTACTGTCGACTGATCTGAATATATTTAAAGACCGAGTTAACTAGACCATAATATTTTGTGAGGTAAATATTATGACTAACTCTGGAAACAGTTAAAAAGTATGACAATCAACAACTTGAGAATGCTGTTTCTGTTTTACTAGGTGATAGCTAGTTCTTGACTTAAGAATATTTATGTATTAAAGAAAGAAAACATGCTTGAGTTCATAGGTCCATTCTTGAAGTAATATATTTAGGAATGTCTGCAAATCAAATCACACTTTAAAATGCATCTAGGATGTTTCTAAGTAAAAGAATAATATTTTGAATACTTCTAAAAAGTAACCGGATTTCAATTCTTCCATGTTAATCTGGATTTTCATATTATCAGATTTTACCAAAGGTTTTGTTATTCCTGAAGTTGACAAGTATTTCTCTCCCTCTCAAGATCCATTATATATGACCCCCTAAATACCTAGAATTAATTTCTTGAATTAAAAATGGTCCACCTATATGATAACCAGATCTAATTCATGATATTTGAGTGGATCCTGGATGGAAAAACAAAACTCAGATATTAAAGAACAATTCTGCGACAACTGGGAAATTTTAAACGTGGACTGCATTTTAGAGAGTATTACTGTATGAATCTTAAATTTCTTTGGGATAATAATGGTACTATGATTATGTAGGAAAATGTTCTTAGGAAATGCATGCTCTAGTAATTAGAGGTGAAGTGTCATGATGTCGTCAACTTACTAAAAAAATTACACACACACATACACAAAGAGGAAGAGAAAGCAAAAAGCAAAACGAATGTGGCAAAAAGTTGACAACCGGTAAACGTAGGTGAAGGGTATATGAGTGTTCATTGTAGTCTTTAACTTTTTCGTAATTTTAAATTTTTCACAAAAAAGGGATCACATCTAAGCATCTACTTCAATTTCCCTCCAGAAAAAAAAATGACCAAATGATTATTTACCTTTCTACTAAAGTTACAAAATAAATCTGAAAATATAAATAATAACATAAACAAAATTATGTTTAACTTAATCACAAACATAATAAAATTAAGATATCATTAATTTAAATTTAAATTAATTTAATCATAACATAATGAAAACATAAAATGTACTAGATGTAACTTTTAAAAATGTAAAGCCATATATTTGAAATATATGCATGTAAATTTAAAATAAATAAATGAATATATATGTATATATATTTTTAATTAACCACTAATAATATTCCTTTGTGGAAGAATTATCTTGACTGTATAATGTTTTAAATTATTTAGGTTTAAAATCAAATCTAAACTTTTTCTGTCTAGAATATTCTATATAATTGTCAGACTTTACATTCATAAATATTAAAATTTCTAGTAATAAAAGAGCTAAATCTTATATTTTCCATTTTATAGCTATACCATGACAATCCCCAAATTTCTGCCTATGCACTAGTATTTCAGTACCCAGTATACAGTTCTGCAGACACAAATGGTTAAGATCACGGCTTTTTTGTCAGACTGTGTGGGTTCTAATCCTGACTCAAGCACTTACTGTGAACTTGGGCAATTTATTTAACTTATCTGTGAATTAGTTTCCTCAACTGTAAAATGAAAATCATATTACCTATTTTGTAGGATTGTAGTGAGGATTCATTGAGAAATACATATAAAATGGCTAGAAAGGTACCTAGCCCATAGTAAATATTCAATAAACTTTAGATGTTATCATAAATTCAAAACAAAACAAGACTTTTGGGTAAAAACCACATGCTCCTTTGACATATATATATATGTCACATCAAATTAGCACTTTAATCTGTCTCTGGCACACTTTTGAGGCACAGAGGCTAGATTTCGCTTATTAGAGGGGGCTTGAGATACCAGTAGCTTAAGCCCACTCATTCTCCTAAGGTATCCTTACATTTAAAATTTTTCTCTACACTTCCAATGAAAACACTACGTGTTCAACCAAAAACATGAAATTCAAGTTAGCCAGGAATAAAAATAGTAAAATATCTCAAAAAATGATTTCTTTACTTGTGGGGGAAAAAAGTGAGAATAAGGTATAATAATGTTGATTGATATTACTAATGTGTAGCTCCCAATGAACAAGGTGATAAAATTTGACTTTTTTCTCAACTAGCCAGTTTTTGCAATATCAGTTGCTGAATAACCCTTTCTTTTATCATTAAATATAACATTTAACAGTGTGCTAAGGGAAATAAATCTTAATTTTCCAAAATTAGTGACTTTGCATAATATAGGAAAAAATATATATAAGACATGTAAATTATTTGGTCTGTAGTATATAGAAATAAAAGTAAGCTGGTAAGTATCATCTCAGTAGTGAATTTACATTTTGTTTAACCCACTATGATATAAGAGAATGTACCAATCACTTACAATCTAAAGCTATGGTACGAAAAGATGTTCTATTACTTGACACATCTAAATAGTCAGCTGTTCATACCTCCTAAGGTCTTTATTTCCGTATTTCAATGCATATCGTTATCACCTTTCTTCCAAGTCCTTTTCTATACCACCTAGAACTTCATAATTCTGGTAGTGTCATTTATGTCCACATGAATTACTAGGCATGGGTAATAATAGCATGAGTGAGTTTGATTTCTTAGAATGATTTTTTAATTATATTTTTACTACAATATTCAGGAAGTAGCTAACTCCCAGTTTGGTGTTAAACCTTAAATCCAAAGGTACTTAATTGAGAAATAACAGGAATTTCTCTCTGAGGCCATTAAGTGATTTTCTAAAACAAGGAATATGAGAAGATATTTTTCTACACATGATACAAAAAACGTCAATTTTCTTAACATAATAAACATAAGTTCCAAACAGAAAAACAGGCAAATATCCAAAAGAAAAATGGGCAAAGTACATGGATAAGTTATAAAAGAAGAAATATAAATAGCTAATAGATGACGAAATGTTAACATTATTAGTATTAAAGTACCTAAAATGAAATCAATTTTCATTTATAAAATTAGACAAAACATTAAAAGGACAGGGAGCAGATGTAGCTCAAGTGGTTGAGCGCCTGCTTCCCATGTACTAGGTCCTAGGTTCAATCCCTGGTACCTCCTAAAAAAATAAAAAACAGAAAACATTATAAGGAGATACTACTTAAAATAAAAAACCCAAAGGGTGCAGTCAGTCAGGCCCTGTTATACAGGCGACTAGAAAAAATACTGCAAAATACTAACATTTTTACTTTCATCTTTATAGTTCTCTGCCTTCTTTAACTTTTCAACAATAAGCATGAATTTCTTTGAAAATCAAAAGTGTTACTAAAATATATAGGCTATATTTACCTTTACACTTAAGAATTCAGGCTTGATATTATTTTTAATTGGTTGAGTATAAACATTTGAATTATAATTTAATAGTATACTTTAGCTTTAATAGAAGCTGTCATTTAAATACTATGAAGTACATATTTGTGTGTTCTGCATATTGATAGCTCAAAATATTATCAATTATATTACCTATCATTCCTTATATAAGGATCCATTATTTAGTTCCAAAGAAAAAAATATTTCAGTAGCTATATTGTTTCCTTGTATTAGAAATAAGAAAAATTTTGCTCTGGCTACCAGGCAATCCAAGGCTAAATACAATGGCCATATTATTTCACTGTAGGTTCCTGATAGAAGTACCCATGCCATTTTTGTAAAGTACATATTACTGCACACAAAAAAATTTACATGCAATTTTGAAGGATTTACAGATCCTCTGAAGTCCATTATGAACCTTCCTGAGAAGTCACAGGCCTCAAGTTTAAAAGTTCTATTGTAAAAAGTTTATAATTTATTCCTGATCTACATTTTTTATTATGACTCAACTAAAGTCTTTTGGGAGAGTCAGATACATACATACATTCTGAAGATGTATAAGACGTATAAGTTAACCATCTATATTGATTAGTTAAATATTGGTTATAATTACCCTTTCCATTCTCTTAACAGGCTGTTAATGATTCCTTTTAATACTGTCTTCTGAATGTCTTGAGGCTGTAGGCAAAAGAAAATCATAAGGTAATTAGGATTAGCTATTAGGAAATCTTTCACTTACTTAGCTACTTTTACATGTTGATTATATTTACAGGTCTGTTTCAATAGTTAAAATCACACTTGATGATTGAGGACTGTCACTTATGGTTGTGTCAATTTCATATTTTAGAACCTTAGGGAGAAAGCTGGTCCCTGGGATGTGCAGTGTACAACCTCTACAACCACATATTGTGTTTCTTTGATGACCAAGAGCAGTTTTATAAAACTGAAAAACAATTTTACTTTCCTTGGCTTGACAGGATAAAATCATGAACGCAAGTCTAAGAGTAGCAAGTTTACCGATATAAAATGATTGTACATATTTTGAATATATTTAGTCCTACCAGTACCATGTTAATTCAGTGCAGCCTGATTAGATTTAATTAAAAATATAATAAGAAGATAAAGGTTTTTTCATTATGGGATAAAAGATTTGGAAAAGGCATAAAAGAATATTTTTTATAGTTTAATAATTCAAATATTAAAAAAAAAAACTCTTACTACCAAACATCTGGAATAAGAATGAAAATAAAATACATCTAGGTGGTGCTTTATTTTATAATAAATAATTAATAAAATCCTCATTAATTAGATGCTTAAAATTATTATTAAAATATCTCAGTGTCATGTTTTTATATGAAAGCAGTAAATGCCAAGGAAAGAAGCATTTTATGATGTATTTAAAAACCACAGCCATGACTTTCAAGACATGTCAGCATTCATTCAGCCTAGTGTATTACAATTTATATGTCATTCCTTTCTATTTCTTTGTTTATAGTGACCCTCATACCTAGAAGGCAAATACCATCCCTGCTCAACTAACCACTTACTCAGTGTTTGTCTCTGAGCTGTGGAAAGCTGCTAGAGAAAAATCACACAAATGTGCTGACTGTTCTCATTTTAAGTTTATGATCACAAATCTCAAAAGGATTCTCAATACCATGGATAGTCCTACAACATTTCCCTAGTTCATTTACTTCCTCTTCCCAAGACAACTATTTCAACCCTTCTCTTAATTTCTCAAATACCAACACCTCCTTCTCATCATCACTCTCTGCTGATGACCTTGCCAGGCACTTCAGAGACAAAACAGATGCACCCAGATCAGAACTTATTTACTGTCCCACAATCAATTCTACCAATTTACCTTCATCTGCATTTGTCCAAGGCCAACTCCCCCACTTGGGCGCTATATCACATCTCCTCTTACTTTGCCAGAACTTGGTTATTACAGTTTTTTCCTCTCCTGTATCACCAATTTCTCCCTCTCTACTAGTTCATTCCCATCAGTGTAACAACACATACTAATATCACCTGTGCTGATTTGCCTCCCTATAGCCACTATTCTCCACTCAGCTCTATGCCCCAGGGGGCTCATTCCTAAGGACTATATCAACCACATTCCTTTCCCTTCTGTCTTTTGATTGAGTCTGACTAATAGTAATAGCACTTGCAGAAGAAGCAGGAGAGTGAGGTTGGGGACTTTTATTCCCTCAGTTCCATCTTCCCTGTAGAGTCACTATAGGCCAGCTGTGTTCCTTACCTGAAAATCACAGCTCCCATAAGGCAGCCCTCTCCCCAAAAGTCCATGTAAAAATTCACCCCTGGGGTACTGTACTATTCCTTATGGTTTCCCTCACCCTGTTGTCTCTCCCAGTTATCCAATTTGAGTGTGTCATCTATTTCCTGCCAGGATTATCACTAATATACTCCCCATACTAAAAAATTCACATTTAGCCCCATGAACTCTTCCAGCTGCTAACTCATTTCTCTGCTTCTCTTCAGAGTGAAACTCAAGAGCCATCTGTACTCACTGTCCCTACTTCTTTCCTTCTCATTCTCTCTTCAGCCAAGAACATATAGTCTTTTGTCCCCACGACTCCACTGAAACGGGTTTTATTAAAGTCATCAATTGTCTGTATCTTGTTAAAGACAATGGCCAATTCTCTCTCCAGTTCTTACTGAATCTCTCAGCAGTATATGAAACATGTTGCTCTCTTCTTTGCTGGTGCCCGAGTCCTATCCATCTAATTAAATGAAAATGCCATCCTTTTGGTTTCCTCTCTTTCCCTCAAGTCCCACATCCAATCTACCAGAAGCTTTGTTAGATCTGTTCCAAAATATATTCAAAGTCTGAACACTTCTCACTATTTCTACTGCCAAAATCTGAGTCCAAACATCAACTGTTTAGACCACTGTAATGACTTCCTAACTCTTCTCTTTTGCCCCACTAAGATCATCCTCTGCAAAATATCCAGAGAGATCTTTCTAAAGCATAAATCATGTCATATCATGCCCCCCCATTCATGTTTAAAACCCTTTGAAGACTTCCCATTACAATTTCAATAAAATTCAAATGCACATAGCCATACAACGATCTGATATCTAACAACCTCGTTTTCTCCTTTCTCCCTAATTCACCAAGCTTTAGTCACATGAGCCTTATTTCTGAACTTGTCCATTGTGTTTCCTTCTCAGGGCCTTTATGTTAGCTGCAACTTCTCTTAGTGCGCTGTTTTCATGGATGCCCACATGGTTGGGTCCTTTTCACCATTCAGATCTCAAATGTCACTTTACAGAGGGCTTTCTTGACTACCTAGCTAAAGCAACCCCTCATCTCTCCTTACCACATTAAACTTTCTTGAAAGCACTTATCAGTACCTGAAATTAACTTCCTTCCACTTGTTTTCACATTTATTGTCTATCTCTCTGCCCTCTGCTCTCATTAAAAATTTAGAATGTAAGATCCTTGGGGGTTTATATTCTGTGCATTTTGTTCAACACTATATCTCCAATACCAAGGCATTCAATACATACTTGCTGACTGACTGGCTGACCAACTCTGTGTTTACTTAAGTTCTATCCTTTTTAAGACCACTGTAATGACTTCCTAACTCCAGTGATTTCTCCCTTATCTGATTACCTATAAGATATATTGTCTGAAATTAGTAAGAGCTACTTCAACTTTCTTTTGGTTAGTATGTGTGTATCTGGTATATCTTCTTCCCTACTTTTATCTCAACCTTTTTAATTTTGTATGTTTTAGGTATCTCACATAAATAGCACAGAGCTAATTTTTGTAAAAAAATGCAAAGTGACAGTCTGCCTTTAATCAGTGAGTTTAATTTTTTATATTTGCTGTGGTTATTGATATCTTTAGGCTTTTTTCTACAACCTTTTTGTTTCTATTTAACTTTTTATAATTCTTTTTTTTTTAGATTTATTTATTTTTATTTATTTATTCCCTCTTGCTGCGTGTGCTCGCTGTGTCCATTTGCTGTGTGTTTTTCTGTGTCTGCTTGTCTCCCTTTATTGCGTCATCTTGCTGTGCCAGCTTACCGCACCACGTGGGCCGGCTTGCCTTCACCAGGAGGCCCCGGGAATTGAACCTGGGCCTCCATATGGTAAACAGGAGCCCAACCAGTTGAGCCACAGCCGCTTCCCTTATAATTCTTTTTTCTTGCCTTTTAAAAAACTGATATTTTATTTCTCCACTTGTTAGTTTGTTTTCTTTTTCCATTCTCCTTTTCTGTTAAGAGTGTCATTTGCCTAACTTGTATTATTTTAGAGGTTACCTTTGAAATGTTACCATGAATAGTTAACAAGTCTGAAGTTAAAATCCTAATTCCTTTTCAGAGCAGCTCAGAATATCTTTGACTCCAGTTACCTTCCTCTACTTACATGTTATTATTTTGGTTTTCTCTCTTTTTCAATCCCACACTTTAGACATTTATTTTATATATAGGGTTTAGAATGACATAACTATTTACCAATTTCTTTGCTCAGCATTCCTTCTTACATCTCAGACATTCTTTCTGAAATCATTTTCTTTCTTTCTGAAGTCTACCCCTTACAAGTTTCTTTAAATGTACATCTGATGGTAAAATCGTTTTGTATTTTTTTGTTTGTTTGTTTATTGTAAATGTCTTTATGTAACCCTCATCTTGAAAGTTAGTTTTTCTGGCTACAGCAATAAAAGTTTACAGTATTTTCTTTCAGCTTTTAAAAAATATTCCATGTTTTTTTGGCTTCCATTATTACTGTTGGTAAGTCTACTGACTGTCAATTACTGTTTCTGTATTGTAAATGTCTTTATGTAACCCTCATCTTGAAAGTTAGTTTTTCTGGCTACAGCAATAAAAGTTTACAGTATTTTCTTTCAGCTTTTAAAAAATATTCCATGTTTTTTTGGCTTCCATTATTACTGTTGGTAAGTCTACTGACTGTCAATTACTGTTTCTGTGAGGGTGATTTGTCCTTTTTCTTAGGTTACTTAATGAGATCTTCATTTCATTTATGTTCCACAGTTTTACTACAATGTGTCTAGGTTTGGATTTCTTTTTACTAATTTTTCTTAGTATATATTGTGCTTTTTATGTTACTTGTGGATTCATGTCTTACATCACTTCTGGAAAATTCTCAGCCATTAAATATACCTCTATTCTTTCTATTCTCTACTTCTGAGACTTCAATTGAAATTTATCTTATACTTTCTCATTCTACCCCCACACATCTTCACTTTTTTCGGTTTCTTATTTCTTTTTCATTTGTCTTCACCTCTATGTTTCAGTTTGTCAATTCTTTCTTCAGCTGTCTTTAATCTGCTGTTAAGTCATCTATTGATTTTTCTACTTCTAAACATTCTGTTTGGTGTTAAAGCTGACTAATTATTTTAGACAATCTCATTGCTGATAATCCCAATATCTGAAGTCCGAGGTATATACATTTAATCTATGTTATACCTGCTGACTCTCATTCATAGTTAATTTCTTGTTAGAATACTTATTGATCATATTTAGTTTATGGTATTCTGTGGGAATCCTAGGATTCTAAAATGAGTATGTTTTATTTTTCTTCTTCTAGAAGCTGGTGGGTGGCAGATGGGAGGGGAGGCAGAGTGATGAGGGCAGTGAGGGAAAGGGAGCTTTTCACACTTGGGACTTCTTTAGGGTCTCTGGTTTATCCTGGATCTCTTATTCAACTACCTCAGCTTACTGCTAGGACAAAGCTTAGGTTCCAGGTTTCACTTTACCAGTACTGAAGTTCCTTACTTCCCTCCTTCTTTGGTTTCAATTGATATTTAAAACTTTTAAATTTATGAGTAATTTCAAACTTAAAGCAATGTTGCCAGAAAAGGTTTTAAAAAATTCTTGTATACCGTCACTAAATTCTCCAATTGCTGACACTTTACCATATTTGCATTATCATTCATACTTTCTAAATTTATAAATTGTTATTTTCTAAACTATTTGAAAGTAAGTTGCAGACATGTTGCCCCTTTATTCCCAAACACTACAGTGTGATTCTTAAGAACATGTATATTCACTTACAATGACCACAGTACAGTTAACAAAATCAAGAAATTTAACACTCATAAAATACTATTACCTAATCTACAGACTTAATTCAAATGTAGCCAATTATCCCAATAATGTCCTTTAGAGCATTAAATTTTTCATGGTCCAGGATCTAATCCAGAAGGATGCCTGGCACCTAGTTGTCATTTCTCTTTAATCTCCCTTATTTTAGAACTGCTACTCAGAACCTCCACCCCCTTTTTAAGAATTCAGACCATTTATTTTGTAGAATATTCCTTAATTTGGATTTGTCTGCTGTTTTCTCATGATTAGATGCTGAGAAAGATTAGTATTTCTGGCAGGAAGACTCCTAAGTAATATGTCTTTCTGTCCTTCTCAGTGCATCATGTCAGGTGGTTTGGTGATTTAGTTAATCGGTTAAGATGAGAGAATCAATTATTACTATGATGGTTGCAACAGTGATTTTTAAAAAACTTTATCATTCTTTCTACATTTATTAGTTCACATTCTACTGTATAAAAGATTTTCCCAGTTCCTACATTTATGTACCTATATCTCTCTATATATTTCCATATCTACCTATTATCTATCAGTATGGGCTCATAGATTCCTATTTTATTCAGTGGGTTATAATTCATTATTATCATTTTTATTTTAATGGCCAAATTGTGTCAGATTTGGCCACTGAGTCTTCATACTGGCTCCTGTCACATCCCTACCATTTTTAAAAATACACTCTCCTATTATATGGAACAATAAGATATTCCAGTTTAATCTCGTACTTTCCCTGCCTCAGCCCTGGAACAAGCCATTTCTCTAAGGAGTGGTAAATGATATTTTAAAACCAAGATCTGGGTGCTAAGTGTTCATTAGTACTGGGGTGTGATTGCTTCCAGGCCCTTTCAGTGAACAGTGCTAGGAAAAACACACACAAATATACACACACAGAAGAATCAATATCTATATATTAAAAACCATGAGTTCATTATGATACCTCCAATTCCAGTTCAACACACACCCAGGGTTATTTCTAGCCTTCCCCTATTCTATACTTGTATCTTCCTTCTCCCAAAGTAAGAAAGCTGGCTCCCAACATCATCAATATATTTACTCTTGTTTAATTCAACAACACACAGAAAATAGTTTCAGGATTGTTAATCTATAACACTGAAAAAAAAGAAAACTAAGAAAAGTTGAAATTTTTTTTTAATCTTTAGATTGCAGATACACAGTTAAGTACTGTGTATAAATTATTTGGCTTAGTTCTTTTTTATTATGGTCATGGTATTCATTTGAAATATAGTTAGATTCATTTTTTTTCTGCTTGTATTCCATCTTAGGGGGCTTTCCCTTCTTGTTTGTAGATTTTATTTTTTACTCTATATAAAACATTAACATTGCTCCAAGTTAAAATAAATTAGAGAAGTGGCCCTAGGAATGGAACTGTTTGGTCATAGTATATGCATATGTTAAGCATTATTAAATAATGCCAAATAGTTTTCCAAAGTGGTTGTACCAATTTATACTTATCTCAGCAGGGTATGAAAGTTCCAATTGCTCCACAGTTTTGCCAGTACTTGGCATGATGATTTAAATTTTTTAATAATTCTGATGGGTAACTTGTGTTATTTCTATTTCTCTGATGACATTAATAGTATTAAATGAGGCATTGGCATCTTTCTGCAAATCCAATTAAGTAGGTAAATGTGTAACTTTTTTTTTTTGCTGTTTAATGTGAATTTTTAAATTTTTTTTCTTTTTTTAAAAAGATATTTAGATTATGTATAACATTTTAATGACTATTCTTTGTAATATTTGAACCATAACTATTCCTTCAAAATTTTCCTTTTCATTATGTTTAATAGTGTGTTATTGAGATTGTGAATAAGACAAAAGATGCCTGCAATACAATTTACCTCTTGTACAATTTTGAATAAAAGGAGTGACAAGTCCTAGCCAGTGCAATAAGGCAAAAACATACATACATACATACATACATACATATAAGATATAAAGATTGGAAAGAAATAAAACCTACATTTTTCATAAATGACATGATTGTGTACATAGAAAATCCAAATATACTGTTTAGAAATAATGAGTGAATTTAGCAAGGTCACTAGATAAAGCTAAATACATGTAAGTATTTCCATGTACTAGCAACAACTAGAAAATGAAATTAAGATAACATAAAAAAATCAAATACCAAGAAATAAATGTAACAAGAAATTTGTAAAACAATAAGACACTACCAAAATTAAAGAAGATCTAATGGAGGGGTATATCATGCTCACGGACCAGAAGGATATCAGTTCTTCACAAACTGATCTATAGCACAACCTGGGAACTCAAAAGAAATGCAAATTCTTGGGCCCCACCCCATACCTACTGAATCTGAAACTATTTAAACAAGTCCTTCCTGTGATTCTGATACATGCTACACTTTGAGAATCACTGATCTATAGATTCAATGCAATTCCAATATAATCAAATAACTTACTTCTTTTTGCTGAGGAAATGAAGCATGATTTTATTTTAGAAAGACTTTCCAAACAAGGACTGGATATAAAGGTATTTTCTGCCTAATTCTCCATTAATTAGAAAAAGAAAATAAAATTATCTATTATCTTATTATGCCAACTAAATTCACTAAAAAATTACATCAGCATTTTCAGTATAATTATGTTACCATAATTTTTAAATAATATTTTCATAATATTTGTGGAGCTGCTGCTTAAATATTAAAGAGACACAGAATTATATGATTTGAATGTGTTCATAAACAATACTTACAGTATTTAGTAAGGCATCATATACAGCGTTCACAAATTTAGCGTTAATCCCAGAGTCTTCAATGGTATTAAATGAGGCATTGGCATCTTTCTGCAATTCCAAGTAAGTAGGTAAGTGTATTTAACACTTTAAGGACTATTCCTAGCAATATTTGAACCATAACTATTGCTTCATAATTTCTATATTTTTAGTCTGATGATAAAAGAAAAACTGTTAGTATAAAATTGCTGGAAATAATAATATATAAGGATTATTTTTAAAACTTTTTTAAAATGGAAAGTATGGACTCAAACATAAACACTAATACAAATAAAAACCATTTTAAGATATCACTTGTGCTATTTATTCATTATACACATGATTTCAGAAATCAATTCACATATATTAAACAGTTGCTTAAGTAAATATTAGGTAGAAAACAAGGTAAATTTATCATATCTTTTTTGGAAATTCCAAAACTAAAGGTGAATAAAAATGTGTTTGATGTATTATTACCTTAAATGCAGCATTTAGTTCTGGGAAAGAATCAAATGTTGTTAAATAAAAATCATGTACTGCTTTCCAATTTCCTGATGACTTAACTTTTTCTACATCATCCCTAAAATGAGATCATACATTAACCATATATAAATATAAATATTATTTGGATAAAACAGCATTAATTCTTTACAAATAAATGTCATCAAACATACACTTTGAAAATATTGAAATCGAATACCGAAATATACACCTGTTAGTGAATGTATAGTTTATTAATTTCTAATTCTTAGTTGGATCAAATTTCCCCTTTATCCATTTTTAAAAAGTTCATTCTTGACATGCGTGTTTCAACTATCTCTCTCTCTTTCCATTCCTTCATAGCTAAACTTCTTGAGAGGATTTTGTTTACTTTCTCTCTCTACTTTTTCATTCTCAACTTATTCATTCAAGTATACCTTTTGATTTTTTGAATGGTGATGTAGTTTTTATACTATGTGTTCCACAGTAGATGAAAACTTATTTTTTTTTAAAGGCCACATTCTCTTATTTTATCACCACCTTTATCTCTTTTTGCCTGTTTTAACACATTTTCTCTTAATGTTTCCTTTCTTTTGCTACAACCTATCTACTCCTTACCTGTTATATATACATTTATTTTCACTTTCAACTTGAGACATCCAGTCTTTTATGTCTTCACTCTTTGCTAATGTCTTCAATAATGATCCACAAGTTCAATTAACTCCTCACACAAAGATATTAAATCTGCTGACATCAGATGACTACATGTATACATATAATGGTGAGTTGAAACTTACTGAAAGTCTTTCATAGTTTTGGGCTGGATAGGAATGGTAGACTCTGGAAGAACTGGAGCCTTCATTTCAGATGAAAATGCATCTATAGAGCTACGCTGTTTTTGTCTAACATCAAGACAAAAAGGTGGTAGGTCTCTCACTGTGAAGTATAAAAAAGCATTCAATGTAATTAATCAGAAAATTTTCCGAATTATAAACTGCCAGGCTAATTCAATATGAATTAAAAAATAAATGAGTTATTTTGTATTGCAGTTACTTTAGAATCATATAACAGAAAAACCCACCATAGTGAGGGGCACTTACTGGAGGATCTATTGTTTCCTCTCCCATCTACAAAAGATCTTAGGCTCTATCTTACATTAATGTGTATATATAAAGAGTTTCTGCCTCTCCCCACCCCCAAAGATGTCTGTAGATGTAATATAGTTTCTTTTCCCTCCTACTTTCCCAAAAGTTGTCTGTCTGTCAGCGAGTATTTCAATGAGACTCAATGTGTTTAATATTTATTAGCTTTTTGAATATATTCAAATTACGTTGTCTGTAATGATGGATTTTTAGCATTTTTATTATCATTAGCATTTTTATTAACTTTCATGAAAATTTTATGTATTTTTACAAATTGCCAGTTTACCTTTTTGTTGCATTTATAACCTTTTAATTGCAAAATAAAACAAATGCAGAAAAATCTCACAAAACAAATGTATGGCTTAATGAATTATTACAAGGCAAATACTTTTGAAACTACCAACTAGTCAAGCAATAGGATATTACCACCAGAAGCCCCTTTATCTGCCCCATCTCAATAAAAACCTCCTCCCTCTCCACAAAAGTAAACACTTTCCTGATTTTATAGCTATTTCCTTGTTTCTTTATAAGTTTATCACCCAACTGTACATTCCTAGACACCATAGACTAGGGATAACTTTTTAAAAATTCTGATATATAGATTAAGTCTCTTTTAATCTACAGGTTTCCCCCTCCATCCTTTCTTTTCCTTACAATTTAGCTGTGGAAGAATCTGGGCCATTTGACCTGTAAAATTTCCTACAGTCTGGATAGTGCTTATTATGTAATTATGGTACAGGTCAACGTGCTTCTCTGTTCTCTGTATTCAAGTAAATGGGCAGTTGAGTTCCACAGCCTTGATTCTACTCCATCTTTATTCTTTTGGCAAGACTATAGGTGGTATGGTGTTTATTCATCCGTAATCATGTGTCTGGCTGTCTCTCTTTTTGTGATACCAGTAGCCACTGAGGCCCAATGCTTAAAATCATTTATTCACTGGGAGTTTGTAAAATGGTGACAATATAATATCATTTATTAATTTGAATACTTTTCTGTTGTTTACCAAGCAGAACAGTTCACATAGGATGGGCAAGATAGATGCTTGATTCTTTCCTTTATTTGCCAGTTTTCAAGATAAAAGATTTCCTATCCTCCTCTGAAGGTATTTTTAAAATACTCGCATGAATTTATGGATTTAAACATATTTGATAGGTTTCCATCCATTGCATTTTTTTTTATCCATACCACAGGTCAAATTATCTCATTTTTGGCTAGAGGGAGATCCTGAGTCATTTTGACATGTGTTTAGTAGTCTTTGATGGTTTGTTGCTATCTGGTGTGACAAGATATTCTAGTTCATCTTGTTCATTTATTGACCCAAACCTGGAATAAGCCATTTCTCCAAGAGACTTTAGTTATTTTAATGGAAATATTATTTAACAATCGCATTTTGATTTCTAGGAATTCTCATTGCTGCAACTGGGTTGGTCACTGTTTCTAGACCTTTTCAGTAGACAGAGTTAAGGAAGTATCATAGTGATGCTTCCAATTCAAATTCAGAAATAGAGTATTTTTACTTAACTTCTTCTATATGATATCTCCAACACCTTTTTTCCACTCCAAGAATCCTAATTTTCAAGGATGTCAGGGATGCATGAATTAGAATATCTCATAATCATTTGCTTTATCCCACATTCCATATAACAGTGTCAGAATAACAATATTAATACCAAACACCAATGTAATTACTAAAAACAACTTAATATCTTTTGCATATGCTTTCTCCATTTTACTCCTTTTATTTTTTAAAATTTATTTTTTCTTCCTTTTTTATTTTAAGGATTTTTTTAAATTTATTTCTCCCCACCCACTCATTGTTTTTGCACTTGCTGTGCCTGTTCATCTTCCTTGTTTCCTTAGGAGGAACTGGGAACCGAATCCAGGGCCTCCGATGTGGGAGGGAGGTGCTTAATCACTTGAGCCACCTCCACTCCCCCTACTTGTTAAATGGTTGTACTACACCTACATTGTCAGAACATGTGGCCATTAACAAACTACATTTTTTCTTTTTCAACCTTCATGTAAGTCTATTTTCTCACTACCAACCCTTATGTCAAGATCTCTTTAGTCATTTGGATAGTCTGAAACTCGTTTCTCTACATTTCTTAAGAAGGGCTCAAGGGAAAAGTATTCTTGCATGCTGATAATAGTTCATGACTTTCATACTTGAAAGTCAGGCTGGATATAAAATTCTTAGCTTACATTTCTTTTTTTAAGTATCTCTTACTGACATAAAACATCACTGAAAAGTCTGATGATAATCTAATTTTCTTTCTCATATAGGTCATATGCTCTTTTTGCCTAGACACCCAAAGGCTCTTCCCCACCCCCCACCTGCTAAATTTTAGTAACATTATTGGAATATGTCTTGGTGTTGGTTTTGTTGGGTTGACAGTCTCCAGAATTCAACATGTCCTTCAATACATAGCAGTTTCAAATGTCTTTTAATTTCAGGAAATTTTCCTTGAATTACAGTTTTTAGTATATATTCTGTTACTTTGCACCTATTACTCATATGTTGGGTCTTTACCTTGTTCCAATTACCCATATGCTGTATAATCCTTGCCTATTTCAATTTTACTTTATCCCAAATTCTTTTTATCTCTTAATTTCTTTTACAATTTAAAGCATTTTCTCCTTTTTATCTTCTAATTCTCTTAAGGCATTATCTGCTGTGTTTGTTTGCTTTGGTGTTTCTTCACTTTCTTATTTGTTCATAAACATTTTTTGTATTTCTAATTCTTTGTCATCTCATTTCTGAGTTTTTATAATTCTGATTTGTTTTTCAAGTATTGTATAATTTTTTAAAATTTTAGATCATTTTAAGATAGTTGGTTTTTATCTATTTTGGTGGGCATGTGTGCTTCTGGTGTGCTTTCATTGTCTGAATGGATGTTATTCTCTTCCTTAGTCTTTTTCATTATAATAAAGTTTTGTATTTACAAATGATAGGATTTGACCTTGATTCTTTTCTATTGCTGATTTTTATTTGAAACTAGTTTTTCCCAATTTTTAAGAAGGAAGTGTAGTTCCATCCCTTTTGTTGTTTTCACATAGAACAAAAAATATGGTGGCTTGCTTTCTGAGATATCCAGGCCCTGATTCTCTCCTCTACTTTTATTCAAGCACTCTCTTTCCTTAATATCCTAGTGTCCCTACCCTACTCAGTTTTGATGCTAATTTCAGTGTGGGGCCCTGGCCTTAAAGAGGATCCTGGCTAGTCAGTTCTGAGAATTCAAAGGGGGCTACACTGCTTTCTTTAGACCAGGGACCATATGCATTCACCTGTTCTTGGCAAAACTCCTCCCAGTTACAGCATTTGTTCTCAAATCAGCCTGCTGAGCTTCCCAATGACTACCTGCTGCCTATCTTTAAGTTGTCCTGTTCTCAGGTCCATCAAATAGCTTTTATGATATCTTCTAGAAAACAGAAGCAAGGGCCCACCTTCTAACTCCTTCTATGAGGTAAGCATTACCCTAATACCAAAACCAAATATAGACATTAGTTGGAAAGAAAATTACAGGGCAATATCTGTAATGAACACATGCAAAAATCCTCACCAAAATATTAGTAAATAAAATCCAACAATGTAGACCAAATGGGATTTATGAAAGGAATGTAACAACATCAACAAACTAAAGAAGAAAAACCATTTGATCGTATCAATAATGCAGAAAAAGCATCTGACAAAATCCAACACCCATTCGTGATAAAAACTCTCAGCCAATTAGGAACAGAAGAGAACTTGCTCAACTTGATTATGAACATCTACCAAAAAACCCCTACAGCTAACATACTTAATGGAGAGAAACTAGATGCTTGCCCCCTAAGATGGGGAACACAACAAGGATAACTAAAATAAATCTTTAAAAAAATATATTGTGCCACTTCCTTCCAGCTTCCATGGTTTCTGACAAGAAATCTGTTTAGCACTTGCTTGTTGAAGCATTTTAATCAACAGCTGTTTTAACATTTTTTGTCAAATAATCTAACATAACTGTCATTTCAATGTTAGCATCCACTGATTTCATGCAATTTGAGATCTTCTTGATTCTTGGTAAGACAAGTGATTTTTTTTTTATTGATACCTGAACATTTTTCTATTATATTATGAGACTATGGATCTTAATGAAACTTTTTGTTTTGCTAGACTTTTCATGCAGGGGAAGGGAGGACACTACCTTGTTACTCCTGGGAGAATGTAGAAGTCCTAGTTCCTCTTTTGGCCATCATTGACACTGGGGAAGGTGGGGAGCTCCTTGTTTCTGCTGGGCACGGGTGGGAGTTCTGGTTCCCTGCATGGTCTATACAGACATGCAGTGGGGATGGCCTCATTATCACCTGGTGATGTGAAAGTTCTGGCTGTTTTTGTTTCCTAGGCTGCTTAAGCAAATACCATGAAATGTGTCAGGTTAGATAATGGGAATTATTAGCTTATGGTTTTGAGGCTAAATAAAAAGTCCAACTCAAGGCATCATTAAGGTGATGTTTTCTCCCTGAATAGTGGTGTTCTGGGGCTGGCTGCCAGTGATCCATGGCTTCTCTGTCATGTGGAAAGATACATGGTAGCGTCTACTGGTCTCTACCTTCTCTTCCGGGTTCCGTTTCAGCTTCTTGCTTCCTGTGGTGCGCTCTCTCTCTCTCTGAATTTCATTCCACTTATAAGGGACTCCAGTAATAGGATTAAGAACCATCCTGATTGAGGTGGGTCACATCTTAACTGAAGTAGCATCATCGCAATGTTTTACTTACAATGGGTTAACACTCACAGGAATGGATTAAATTTAAGAACATGTTTTTCTGGGGTACATACAGCTTCAAACCACACACTGACTCTTCACTAGGTCTCCATTGACACCATTCTAGTGGAAAGGGGAAAGGGTACCTTGTTACTACTGTGTGTGTGTGTGTGTGTGTGTGTGTGTGTGTGTGTGTG
>JAQZBX010043660.1:0-21598 GCA_029593785.1 Cabassous unicinctus | reverse complement strand
TGCAGAACTGGGTGGGAGAGAGTGTGGTCTGTGATGTGAACTGTGGTCTATGCTCAGTAGCAAGGCCCCAGGATGTGTATATCCATTGCGGGTGTTGTGCCACAGGGATGAGGAATGGTGTTGTGGGATGTTGTTGGAGGTGTGGGCGGTGGGGAACATGGGAATCCCTGTAATTTCTGAGTAATATTTAGGTAATCTAAGCACCTTTAAAATATAACATTTTATATTTTATATAAACAAACAATAACAAATAACATTTATGTAAACAAATGCACATATATGCATATGTATTTATATATCATTTTACAAATATTGGTATGTATTGTGAAAATTTTGATTTTTACCCACAATAAAAAAAATTAAAAATTAAAAATAAATAAATAAATAAATAAAGCTAATAATCAAATTCAGCAAATTTTGGGGGTACAAGATTAACACGCAAACATCAGTAGTGTTTCTATCCACTAGTAATGAGCAATCAAGAAAAACATTGCATTTACAATAGCAACTAAAAGAATCAAATATCTAGGAATAAATTTAGCAAAGCTTATTGTGATGTTTAGGCTCATGATTTAATTTGGCCAGGTAATGCTGCCTGGTTATTTGGTCAAGAAAGCACTGGCCTAATTGTTACCATGAGGACATTTTGTGGACTTAGATCTTTAGTAAATTAATCGCATCTATGACTGATTACATGTACAATCCACTGAGAAATGACTCATCCAATCAGTTGAAGGCCCTTAAAGGAGAAGTGATGATTTCATCAGTAAGAAGACAGAATTTTCATCTCTACTTCAGCTAGGCAGCTCTTCTGGGAAACTCATCAAAAACCTTCATTGAAATTCCCAGCTTGCAGCCTCCCAGTGGAATTTGGACTCATGCATCCCCATACTCTTTTGAGATAATTTTAGAAAATCTCATAATATTTTTAGATATCTCATCAGTTTTGATTCCCTAGAGAGCCCTGACTAGTATAGATGGAAAGGACCTGTATACATAAACTACAAAACATTTCTTAAAGAAATCAACCTAAATAAATGGAAGGATATTCTGTCTTCATGGGTTGGAAGACAAAATGTCATTTTGATGTCAATTCTACCCAAATTGACTTACAGATTCTATGCAAACATTCCAACAATGTACTTTGCAGAAGTGGAAAAGCCAATTATGAAATTTATTTGGAAGGGTGAAGGACCCCAAAGAGCCAAAAACATATTGAAAAAAAAAAAGAACAAATTCGAAGGACTCACACTTCCTTATTTTAAAGGATAGTACAAAGCTCCAGTGGCCAAAACAGAATGGTACCAGCATAAAAATATATATACTGACTAATAGAATCAAATTGACAGCTCATAAAAAGACCCTCACATTTCTGTCCAACTGATAATTGACAAGGCTTTTTAGTCCACCCACCGGTGATAGATTAGTTTCTTCAACAAAGGGTGATAGCAGAACTGATATCCATATCCAAAAGAATGAAAAAGGACCCCTACCTTCACACTTTATATAAAAATTAACTCAAAATGGATCAAGGACCTAACTATAAGAGCCAGGACCATAAAACTCCTAGAATAAAAAGTAGGAAAGTATCTTCAAGATTTGTGGTAGACAATGGTTTCTTAGACTTTACACTCAAAACACAAGACGGGTGGGAAAAAAAAGACAAATGGTACCACTCGAAATTAAAAACTTCTATGTTTCAAAGGACTTTGTCAATAAAGGGAAAAGACAGCCAATGCAAATGGAAGGAAATATTTGGAAAACACATATCCAAAAAGGAGATAATATCCAGAATATATAAAGAAATCCTACACTTAACAATAAAATGACAACCCAATAAAAAATGGGCAAAATTTTTTAATGTTTTCCAAATCCATATCTTATACACTGTACTTGCAAAGTTTCAGGTCTGATTTATTTTCTGAGGTTGGTATGTATTGGCATCAGGGAAATACTGAAATACTTTTTCATGTTCACTTCCTATTGGACCTCCTATAATATTTTTTCAATGACTGACATGTAATCCTCTGTAGGTAGAGTTAGAAAATATTAATTTCTCACATTCCACAGTTTGTAGCATTTAAATCTGCTCTGTGGGATGGAAAAATAGAAGACCATTGCAAAAAAATCATGGTTTAGAATAATGAATCACCCAGTTATCTCCATGGTAAATGTTGCTTGTATTTCAATATAAACCCTAGGAAGACAGTGACAAATACCCACTGAAGTATGTGTGTGTGGTTGGCAGCAGGGGGTATGGGCGTGTGGTGGTGTATAGGAGTGTGTGAATTTGTAAACCTCAAACCGCTGGCAAAATTAGGGTAAATATTCAACTCCTGAATCACAAGCATTGACCTCATAAGTATTTCCAGAGAAGGGAAGGAAATCTGACCAAGAAGCAGTACGTCAGCTGTGAGTGAATGCACTTAATATGCCATAGAATGCCTAAGGGCTGAGCACTGTTCATGGGCTGTTACACGTGTTTGCCACATGGTCTTCAGGGAGGAATTTCACACAGTGATGGGCCTTTAGACAAATCCCATACTGCAGGTTCAGGGTTAGATTTTAGAGATCAAGCATGGCACGGGGGTGGGATAGCATCAGAATCTGCCTCCTTCCATCAACTTTTCCACCAGTACAAGGAAGCAAGGGACATAAGACAGTCAGATGTGTGAGGACACAATAGCAACCCCTGAACCACCAAGTTTTAACTATGATAATGATGCCAATCCTTGACTGAGAGCAGAAGAAGACAGGAGTGAACCAAGTTCCCTTCAAAAAGGACTCATTTACTATCCCAAACATCCTGAGCTGGATTGTGTTACCTCCATTTGCTGGTGAAGATTTGGAATGTACAGGAGTCAGTGACTTGCCCAAAATCATACACGAGTGAATGCTGGAGCCATTATCATTGACTAACCAATGAGGATGCTAATCTATACACAAGGGAAAAGCAGGATGGGTAATCTTGGGTGAGGAGGCTCATCGAAAAGGGACCTGCATGACATGGTATTTAGGAATCTTCAGGACATTAGGTATATGGTGTCCAGACCTTGCCATACTGTCTAAGAGAGGCATAGCCTTTTAGTTTGGCTTCTCTTTGTTGAGACCCAGCTACAAAGAGAGAGAGGGTATCAGCTGGGAAAACAGTGGCCAAGTATAAATTCCAATGCACAAAATGCCATAGAAAGCAGGTTGATCTTGGATGCTGCCCATTTGGGAAGAAGAAGGTAGTGGTGGAGGAGAATCTGTGGGGTAGAGCTATGGATACTATGGGAACACGAGTAGAGGAGAGAGTCCTGACATGTGTCTCTTTCTATCCCATGCTTTTTGCTGGGAGCACGTATGGGGGCCAGGGCACCTTGATGCAAGGACTGGTTTAGCCACTCTTTGCCTGTGCTGCTGGAACACCAACCCTGTGAACACAGATTTACATGCTGAGCTGTGACAGGTGATATCTGCTGGGAGTCATGCTTGCCATAAACCACAGAGGTAGTGGGGAAGGATTCAGAACTTAGAACTTGTAGAAGGAACCATTGGCTGGGCACAAACAGGAGTGAGTGTCAGTTCTTCTCCATGCAGGGAATCTGAATGCCTGACAGTTAGGGCTGGTAGGATGGGGTTGGAGATGTTGACCACACATGACTGAATTTCATAAGTTAACCAGAGACTGAAAGGTGAGAACAAGAGAATTCAAGTGCACGAGGAGGTGTGTCTTCTCTCCTTGGTCTCAGTTCTTTTTCTTGATTGTTTCCTCATATGACACTTACCTGTTGAGGTCAAGTACAGAATATGTCTACCCAGTGCCCACCAAAACCTCCACATCCTCTGGAGGCAAATCCCAGATACCACAAGTGTCATCCTCTGGCAGCCCCACTGCTCTGACCTGAGCCTATACAAGAGCCCAAGAAGGGGGGCGACTGAGTACCTCAGCCCTCTCCCCTTTCCTCCCCAACTCACAGCATCCTATACAAGCAGGGCAGTCCAGGGCCTGCAATACAACTCAACCCGTGTCTAATCCAGTTTGCCTTTTTTTTTTTTTTTAATACAATCCAGTTGATATTACTTTTGTTGGAAAGAAACTGTTTTAGACATGAATATAAATGCCTATATGGATTCAGCATAAGAAGTTCAGTCATTAATTGGGAATGAGAAGGAATAGTGATTCTGGGATGATATATGCTCATCTAGTTGGAGAAGACTCATTCCTGCACAGAAATACACCATGTGATTTCATATCCTCCCACCTAGGCAATATTTAATATAAACACTTTTTGATAGAATCATCATGAATCACCTTTCTGTCCACTCTCTTTTGTCTGTCCTCATTAACAGTAAGAAATAGCTGACCATAATTCCATATTTAGTAATCCCACCTGGTCTGAATTATGCCATCTCCATAGTGAGGCAGAAATACACAATTCTGTGTCCCAAGGAAGCCAGGCTTGTTTGTTTCCACTCAAAGTGACCTGGGTGTGCTGGAGATCCCAGCAGCCCCATCTCTGGCAACATTCAGGGAAGTAGAACACAAGAAGACTAAAAAAGCTGCCGCGTCTATGATCAATTATAGAAAATAAGTTAATGGTGACATTATCAACTTAAAATCTACTGTTATATGCATCCAGTGTATTTTAAATTTCATTTATTATGCCTTTCATTCCCATAGTTTTGTTATTTTTCTGTGAGTTATTTCAAATTCATCTTTTTGTTCACTGAATGCCTTTTATTTATTTATTTTTTAATTTTAAAAGAAGCTTTAGATTATATGTTAAGGGCAGAGTTAATAATGGTAAAGAGGAGTCTTGGGCCTCAGCTTGTCTGCCTCTATAGTTCCTGTTTTCACCACAATGTTGTATGGGCTCCCACAGCAGAGATGGAGAAACCAAATCCCAGGGAAAAGGAGAGCCTGCCTGTGGCCACATAGGTAGAGGAGGCAGAGATGATTTAACCAGGCTGCCCCATGCAAGAGCCCCGTGTGCCCCTCCCCTGTACAATCCGTTGTGTCCCTGGGTTCCCAGATTCATGGGTGGATGGGGCAGTGGGGAGACAAATCCAAAGCCCTTCACTACACTCCATTCTCCTGGTTTCTGTGTCCAGGAGGATAGTGCTCCCTTCTCACTCACCAGTAGCTGTGCAGAGGTGAAGATCTGCGGACAAAATGGGCTATGATATCCGAGCATCCCCCTCCACAAAAGACCATATATTGCATGATTCCATTTATATGAAATGTCCTGAATAGGCAAACCAATAAAATAAAAAGTAGATCAGTGATTGCCTATGGCTGGGGCTGGTTGCAGGCGGTGGTGGTGGTGAGATTGGGATAAAATGGGTGACTTTCACTAGGTATGGGAATACATTTTGGAGTGATAAAAATGTACTAAAATTGGTTGTGCTAATACATGCAGAACTCTGTGAATATGCTCAAAACCATTCAATTGTACACTGTAAATAGGTGAATAGTATGATAGATGAGTATATTAATAAATAAAGCTGTTGTTTTAAAAATGAACTGAAGCAAATGTGGTAAAATATAAATATTACCAATGCCATCTTCCCACAGTCCTTCTATTATATTTTAATAAAAGAGGAATTCACAATGAAAAAAACTATAATAAATATTTATGCATCTAACCTGGGTGCTGCAAGATAAATGAGGCACACATTGGCAAAACTGAAGCGAGAAACAGACATCTCTATAATAATAGTTGTAGACTTCAATACACCACTCTCAGCATTGAACAGAACAGCTGGACAGAGTACAAATAAAGAAAAAGAGAGCATGAATAATATGATACATGAACTATAACAAACAGATATTTATAGAGCATTACACCCCAAAAGAATAGGATATACATTCTTTTCAAGTGCTCATGGATCGTTCTTGAGGTCAGACAATATACTGGGTCACAAAACTGGCCTTTATAAATTTAAAAAGATTGCAATTATACAAAACACTTTTTTCTCTGATCATAATTGAATGAAACTGAAAATCAATAACAGAAAAAGGGAAAATTCACAAATATATGGAGATTAAATAACACATTAATAAATAATCAGCAGTCAAAGAAGAAATTACAAGAGAAATCAGTAAATATCTTGAGATGAATGAAAATGAGAACACAACATATCAAACCCTATGGGATATAAACGGCAAAGGAGTGCTGAGACAGAAAATTATAGCCCACAATGCTTACAATTCAAAAGAAGAGAGAGCTAAAAAAATGAAGACCTAACTGCACACCTGCAGAACTAGAAAAAGAACAGCAAACTAATCCCAAAAAGCCAAAGGAAGGAAATAATAAAGATCAGAGCAGAAATAAACGAAATTAAGAACAACAAAAAAATAGAATCAACAAAAACAAAAGTTTATTCTTCAAGCAACAAAATCCACAAATCCTTAGCTACACTGAAAAAGAAAAAAAGAGAAGATACAAATAAATAAAATCAGAAATGAAAGAGGGACATTACTATTGACCCCACAAAAATAAGAGAGACTATAAGAGGAGGAGCAGGGCATATGGGAATCTCCTATATATTCTCTATAACATTTATGTAATCAAAATAGCTTTTAAAAAATAAAAAAAGTGGGAAAAAGATGATACTATGAACACTTGTATGCCAATAAACTAGGCAATGTAGATGAAATGGGCAAATTCCTAGTAACACAAGAACAACCTACACTGACTCTATTAGAAATAGAAGACCTCAATGCACCAATCAAAAGTAACAATATTGAAACAGTAATCAAAAACCTCCAAGAGATGAAAAGCCCAGATCAAATGGCTTCACAGGTGAATTCTAGCAACAATTCAAAAATGAAATAATACCAATCTTGTTCAATCTTTTCCAAAAATTTGAACAAATAGAAATGCTACCAAACTCATTCTATGAAGCCATCAACACACCAAAACAAGATGAAGATACTATGAAAAAAGAAAATTACAGATGAATTTTCTAAAGAATATAGATGCAAAAAACCTCAACAAAATGCTTGGTAACTGAATTCAAAAGCACATTACAGAATTATACACCACAATCAAGTGACTTCTTAAACAAATCAATTTTATTGATACATATTAATAAAGCATACAATTCATCCAAAGTGTAAAATCAGTGGTATTTGGTATAGTCACATAGTTGTGCATTCAATACTTCAATCAATATTAGAGCATTTTCATTATTTCAATAATAATAATAATAAACAAAAAACGGACAAAAACCAAACAGAAAACTCTTCACCTCTCAAACTTTCTATGCCATACATAACTGTTATTTCTGGCTTTTCTTGAACATTTATTTTTAAGCAGTTTATTGAAATATACTCACATGCTATACAATCTATCCAAAGTGTAGAACCAATGGCTTTCAGTATGATCACAATGTTGTGCATTCATCACCACAAAAGATTTAAGAACAATTTCATTACTTCAAAAAGAAAAACCCCACACCCCTTAGCAGTCACGTTTTTCACAAGTGAAGTCCACCAATCATTCAAATATGATTTAATACCAGTCTTGCTCAAGCACTTCAAAAAATTGAACAGGAAAGAATGCCACCAAACTCATCCTATGAAGTCAACATCACCCTAATACCAAAACCAGATAAAGATACTATGAAAAAAGAAAATTACAGCCAATACCTCTAATGAATATAGATGTAAAAACCCTCTACCTGAAACTGAATCCAAAAGCACATTAAAAGAATTATACACCAAGATCAAGTAAGCTTTATCCCAGATATGCAAGGGTGGTTCAGCACAAGAATATCAATTAGTATAATACACCACAATAATTAATTGAAGGAACACCACATGATATTCTCCATTGGTGCAGAAAAGGCATTAGACAAAATACAGCATTTTTTTTGATAAAAACACTCTAAAAAATACGAATAGAAGGAGTCTTTCTCAACATGGTAAAGTGCATATATGAAAAACTCACAGCTAACATTGTACTCAATGGTAAAACACTAAAATCTTTCCCACTGAGATGAGGAACAAACAAAGATGCCCCACTGTCACCACTGTTATTCAATATTGTGCTCCAAGATCAAGCTAGAGCAATTAGGCAATATAAAGATATAAAAGACACCCAAGTAGGAAGAGAAAAAAGAAAACATTTCCTATTCACTGAGGATAGGATCCTATATCTAGAAAATCCTGAAAAATCCACAACCAAGTACTAGAAAACAGATGAGGACAGCAAAGTGGCAGGATAAAGGATAAATACACAAAAATCAGTAGCTTTTCCATAAACTACTCATGAGTAATCTCAGGAGAGTAAGAAAAATGTTTCATTTGTAACAGCAACTAAAGAATCAAATATTTAGGAGTAAACTTAACCAAAGAATTAAAGAACTTGTATTCAGAAAAATACAAAATATTGTTAAAAGAAACCAAAGTAGACCTAAATAAATGGAAGTACATTCCATGTTCGTGGATTGGTAGACTAAACAGATTTACCCATTCTATGCAATCCCAATAAAAATCCCAACAACATTTCTTTTGCAGAAATGGAAACGCAAATGATGAAATTTATTTGGAAGTGTAAGGGACCCAAATAGCCAAAAATGTCTTTAAAAATAAGAAAAGAGTTGGAGGACTCTCACTTTCTGACTTTAAAGCATATTACTTAGCTACAGTGGTAAAAATAGCATGATACTGGCATAAAGACAGACACATTGGCCACTGGATCTGAATTGAGAACTTGGAAATAGACCCTCACAACTATGGTTAAGTGATATTTGACAGCTGGGCTAGACAGTGTATTCAACAAATGGTGCTAGGAACTGTATATCCATATCTAAATAAAGAGAACCCCTATCTCATACCTTATACAAAAATTAACTCAAAATGGATTGAGGACCTATATATAAAAGCTATAACCATGAAACTCCTAGAAGAAACTGTAGGGAAACATCATAAGGTCTTGTGGAAGGTGGTTGCTTCTTAAACCTTATGACCAAAGCAGGAGCAATGAATGAAAAAATACATAAATGGAACCTCCTCAAAATTAAACACTTTTGTTCTTCAAAAGACTTTGTCAGGAAAGTAAAAAAAACAGCCTACACAATGGGAGAAAATATTTAGTAACCACATAGCCACCAATGGTTGGATTTCCATTCTATATAGAAATCATACAACTCAAAAATAAAAAGACAAGCAACCCAATTAAAAATAGGCAGAATACTTCAATATATATTTCTCCAAAGAGGTAATACAAGTGGACAAAAAACACATTAAAAAATGTTCAACATCATTAGCTATTAGGGAAATTCAGATCAAACTACAATAAGATACCATTTTATACATTATAAAATGGCCATTATCAAAAACCAGGAAACTACAAGTGCTGGTGAGGATGTGGAGAAACAGGAACATTCCTTCATTGTTGGTGGGAGTGTAAATGGTGCAGCCTTTGTGGAAGACAGGGTGGCAGTTCCTCGAGAAGCTAAATATAGAACTGCCATATGATCCAGCAATACCATTACTAGGAATATATTTAGAATAACGAAAACAGGGATGCAAATTGACATTTGCACACTCCTATTATGGGTTCCTGGCTCTGTTCCAGTGAGAGCAAAGTTAACACCTATGCAAATACTGAGGCCTGAATGTCAGTGTCAGTCCATCCAGTGGAAACCTAAAAACAGAACCCTAGAAACTTGTCTAGGGTGTGCCCTCCAATCATCTGTCCTGAAGGCAGAGGCCCTTTAGAGACAACAAAACAGTATTAGAAACAATCAAGTTGAAGCAGCCTGGGGCAAAGGACTACCTGCATTAAGTAATATAACAGAGCACCCAGGAGGGGGTGAAAGTCTATTTCAAAGGGAATAGAGAGGGCATTAGAAGTCCTATAGATTGTAAAATGGGGAATTCTAAGACCACTAGCAAACAAAAGCCTAGGAAAAGAAGCAGGGTACATGGCTCCATTGGGATCACAAAACACAGACAGGACCCTGCACTTCACATCCACCTCGCACTGATCTTTTTGATATGAGCACTAAGCTCTGAAGGAAATCACCAAAGAAGAGCCAATATGCAAAGTCTGTGAAATGAGATTTTTTGGCTTTAATCTGTCTGTTTGTGTTAACTCCCAGCACTCAAGGAAATCTGAGTCATATCACTAGCTGGATACAACATATGGGGCTATCAGGAAATGAATCCCAGAGTTAACACTTTAAACATTAAACTATACAGTGTGCAACAAAAATTACAAGACAAAGAAACAGGAAACGATGCCCCTCCAAAGAACAAATCCTGAAGCCATCAACAAAGTGAATCAGACTTTAGACATAGAAGACAAAGACTTTTTAAAAATTATCCTCAATATGCTCAAGAAAATAAAGGAAAAACAGAAAAAGAACTGAAGGTATGAAAAAGACAATGAATGGACAATATGACAACCACTTTGAGATTCTCAATAAGAACCAAAGAGCAATACTGGAGTTGAAGACCACAACAAATAAAATGAAAAATTCCCTAGAGAGCTTCATTAGCAGAATGGTGCTGGAAGAAGGAACAGACATGATCATAAAGAGAAGACAAACTGAAGTGAGTCAGGCTGAGGAGGAACAATCAAAAAGAATTACAAAAAGAGTAAGAGCCTATGGGACACGTGGAACACCATCAAGTGTACCAACATATGCATCATGGGATTCCGAGGAGAAGAGAGAGAGGAAAAGGCCAAAGGAATATAAAAGAAAAAAAATGGCAGAAAGTCTCCAAATTTAATGATAAACATGATTATGCATATTCAAGAAGCCCAATCAACCTCAAACAAGATAAACTCAAAGAGAAACATGCCCAGACACAGGATTCAAAGCTTCCTATGCCAAGAACAAGAAGAGAGTTCTGAAACCTTAAAGATAAAAGCAATGAGTTGTGTACAAAGGATGCCCAAGAAGATTAAGTGTCGATTTCTCACCAGAAACTATGGATAGAACAGCCAGGTAAAAGAACAATAAGGAAATAGAAGAATGACCAATTACCTAACCAACTAGACATAACAGACATAAATACAACACTTCTTCCAAGAGGGGAAGAATACACATTCTTAGCTACCACACATGGATAATTCTCCAGGATAGAACATATGTTAGGTTACAAAACAGGTCTCCAAAAATTCAAAAATATTGAAAATATATGATGTATCTTCTCCACCCATGATGGGGTGAAGCTAGAAATAACAGAGGGAAACTAGAAAATTCAAAAATATGTGGAAATTATGCAATATGTTCTTAAACCAAAAACATGTAAAAGAAGAAATCACAAGGGAAACTAGGAAATATCTAAAGATATATGAAAAGGAAAACAAAACAAAGAAAACATAGGGATTCAATAAAGGCCATGAGGAGAGAGAAATTTATACCTCTAAATGCTTATGTTTAAAAAGAAGAAAGAGCTCTAATCAGAGACCTAAACTCATGTGGGAGCCAAGTATCTGGGCTTCCCCTCCTTAATTAAAACAAAGTCTGCAGCACGTAACCACCCACATGACCCCGATATAAGTTAAAAATAAACAACCCTCCATGGAGGGAAAAGAACGTACAGCTGGTATCAATCTTCTCAAGCGGTACACTTCCTTCCTATGATTACATCACTAGACCTAATTGGTGTGTTCCATGTGACTAGCAGAAAACTCTGTTCTCATTACCCAATGGAATTTCTTTGTTCTGAAACCCTAATATTGCCTCTCATTTCCCCCCCTCTATGGGAAGTGCTGGGACTGCCTCCACTTAAGACTCTCTCCTCTTTGTAAGTCCCAATAAAGCTTATGTCTGACTCAGTGCCAGGTACATGCTTTAGTCTCGTAGCAGCTCTGACACATGCCCTTCAGGAGCTGGGAAAGAACAGTTGGTGAGCCAACCAGGACACTAAAGGACTACCGGCAGTAGCAGGCATGAGCCCAGGGTAGGAGAATCGGTGGGGGAAATCCCATGTTGCCCTATAATGTCCATGTGGAGAGGAGTGGCTGCTCTCCTGGATGAGTGAGGACTGCCAAGAGAGTACACGGACACCCTAAAAACTCCAGCAGGTATACTGGCTGTGCTACAACAGGTGGCAGAGTAGCTGCACTTAAAATAAGAATAAGGGAGACCACCAGATAGCAGTGACTATAGCATGGCCCGTTAGGAGCCTTGCAAGTGGTTACCAAGGCAGAACAAGTTGCAAAGGACTCTGTGTGCTGCTTAGAAGAAGAATTAAAGCTAGAAAGGGACATGTGCCTGGCACAGGCAGATATGAAAGACTCTAACCGATTGCCTGTGCTGAGTTACTGATCAGTTAGAAAACCTGTCTTGTAGATGTGCTTGGAACAGGGGCTGCAGGTTGCCTCATGTCCAGGTCTGGAGGATATGAAACACATCTGGGTGGAACCCTAAGGCATGGGATACTATGGACTCCTCTTCAGATGAGAAGGAGGAAAAAGAATGGGGAGAGGAAGAAGACGAGGACCCCCGTGGATGTGCCCTACAATACAACAAAAGCGTAGGCATTACAAGAGCAACCCTCTGGGGTCCAAAATTTCCAATCCCCAAGCAGAAGTGACATGTAACCATAAGAGATTACACTGCTCCTGAGTCGGGTGATTTAGGGCAGAGGGATAGGCAGAGTTCTAGAGTTCCTACCTAACTGGCTTCTATAATTATGGGACACCGGAACAGAAGTAGTTGTATTACCTGGGGTGGAAATGAATAAATTGGCATCCATTCCCACTCACCCATCTCTATGTCAGTGTTTATATACTACCTCCAGTGAAGCTAAAACAGTGTCATTACTGGTATTATTGGTTGATGGATGCTGGGCTGCCTGACCTAATGAAGGGGACATACCCCATGCCACCCCTCATTGGCAAACCATGGAAGAATCGGAGGATATTTTTCAGAGATTGGGGATGAAACATGCTATTTATGCTGCCAATTTTGTGGGACCTGATACCAAAGGTTTTACTGCGACCATGAAAGATACTGTGCTACATATTACTCCCAACCATTATTATGGGCCTCTGGAGTCAATCCTGAGCACCCTTTGGGGCAACCCGTGTTGCGAGCTGCACAGGTCATAGCAGAATTAGGAGACTCAAAAAGGCTGCGGAGAAAGAGGGCTGGAGGCCTGCGGCAGGAAAAGTGCCCCTAGGACATAATAGTCCTAACCGTGTGTTAGATTTACAAAATCATCCCCTCAGAAAGCTGCAGGGAAAGGAAAATGGGAAAAAAGCTGCTGCCCTACCTCCAAGAACCTTCTGCTACCGTGACAGAAGCCCGGCAGGCACCCTTCACCCTACCATAGGGGAGGGGTCAAGATCCCCTGGTAAGAACAACACCCAGGGATCCTGGGAATCCGAGGCCACATGTAGAGTTAACTATTTATTGGTCCCCTACTAATCATCAAAGGATGTGAGCCTTAGTAGACACAGGGGCTGAATGTACTTTAACTCAGGGCAAAGGAGAGTGATTCCACAGACAAGTGGCTATACTTTAGAAAATGACACTGCAGAATGCCACATTACAGACTATCATAGGAGAATTCTGCCTTTGATGCAGAGTTATAAAGGCAATGCTAAGGGAACAAGCTAAAAGGTCCCCAGTGAAGGTGCTCTCACCCTAAAGATTTGTGGCGACCAAACAATACAGACTCCGGAGGGGCAACAGGAAAGTACTGTGACAATTAAGGAATTAGAAAGTGTAGGGATAATAACAACTACCCACAGTCCTTTCTGTAGTCCTGTATGGCCTGTATGAAAGCCTGATGGAACATAGCACATGATAGTAGATTATTGTGAATTAAATAAAGTAACACCACCACTGTATGCAGCAGTCCCAAACATTGCTGGTTTACTGCAAGAAATTAGAACCCAGTTAGGTCACTATTACTTTGTTTTAGATCTTGCTAATGCTTTCTTTAGTATCTCCTTAGACAAGTTAAGTTCACCTGCATTTGCCTTCACGTGGGAAGGCCAACAAAGGACTTCTACCGGGCTTCCCCAAGGCTATGTGCACAGCCCAACCATCTGTCATGGCCTCGTGGCAAAAGATCTGGCTGCAGGTAGAAACCTATAGCTGTAACCCTATTTCATTATATTGATGACATTATATTAACCAGCAATTCTCTTTCAGAATTAAAAAAAAAAAAAAGCATCAGATACAATAATATTACAACTTGAAAGCTGGGGATGGGCAATCAGTCAGGATAAGCTGCAAGGCCCTGGCTGCTCTGTCAAATTCTTAGGTGTTATCTAGTCAGATAAGACAAAAGCTATACCCTCTTCTGTAATCAATAAAGTACAATTTTTTCCCACACTACAAACTAGAAAACAATTAATGGCCTTTCTGGGGTTGTTGGGATATTGGACACCGTTCATCCTTCATTTAGACCAAATATTAATACCATTGTATATGCTAATCAGGAAAGTTCAACCATGGAAATGGGAGGGCCCCCACCAGGCTGCTTTTGAAGCAGTGAAGAGGACAAAGCACAGGGTCAAGCACTGAGGTGGGTGGACGCTAACTTACCTTGTGAATTGGATGTGGCCAATGCCGATATTGGCTTTGGGTGGGGTTTGTACCCCTATGGTAAGGGGCTAAATTACAATAAAGCCCCTTAGAGAAGCAACTGTGTGCAGCATACAGCACTTTGTTGCAAGGGGAAAATTTAATCCAAAAATTTCTGGTCATCCTAAAGATTGCCATCCCTATCCAGGGATGGGCCGCAGTTACTGGAAACAAACCTCGCTCCGGCAGCACGCAATTAAGTAGCTTAACAAAGTGGAAAGCTGACCTGCTACAGCACAGTGTCTTCAATTCTAGCCGTTTAAGTACTGAAATGCATGAGATCCTAGGCCCAGTGTCTTCTGTGTAAGATTCTTCGGCCCAAGTTACAACACCCAAGGTGGCTGTTAAAGTGCCCACTAAAGAGGGCATATGAACATTTCCAGAGAATGCCTGGTACACAGACATTTCGGCTAGTGGACAGCCTCCCTTGTGGAGGTCTGTGGCAGTGCAGCCCAGCACTGAAAGTATTTGGTGGGAAACGGACAGTCAGTGGGCTGAATTAAGAGCCATATGGATGGTCATGTTACACAAGCCCTGGGACATGCTGACTATCTGTACTGATATTTGGGCAGTATATACCTGGATGGCAACTTGGAAACAGGAACAATGGGTTGTCGTAGGCCGCCCTCTGTGGGGGATGGATCTGTGGAAGGACATGGGACACCTGCCAGTGGCAAGAGGTAAGTAACACATCCCTGCCCACTCCTCTAACACCCTCCTCAGGAATGTTAAGGCAGATGCCCTTGGGAAGGTCCGGAGCCATAACACTGAGACTCGAGAAGCAGCAGAATAGCTCCACAAAAAGAGCAGACATCATGGCTACTAGACCCTGTGGCACTTGGCCCAGCAGCTCGTAGAAATCACACGTGTCCATCATGCTCGCTCTGATGATCACTGCATTACCTGAGCATATGAGACATATTGGCTAAGCACAGACCCCAGTAACATGCTGGCAAGGAGACTACATCGGTCCCCTTGTCCTCTCCTGCTCTCAGAGTGGGCAAGGTATGCTTTCTCTACTGTGGACACTGCCACAGGATTCTTGTTGGCCTTCCCAGTGGCCAGGGAACTCCATTCATCAGTCACCTCCGCAGTCCTGAGCAATGTACCAAGATGTTGCTTGGACATCTCATTTACCCTGTAACACCACTGGCACAGGCCTTATAGAAAAGATGAACGGGGGAACAAATAAAAGGCAATAAGCCATCTTTACAACAATGGACTAAGAAATTCTATCCAGCGTTGGCCCCTTTAAATTCAAAGCCGCAGGCTGTGACACCTGCTTTCGTTGAACTACTAACAGCGGGACCAATGTAGACATTGAGAATACAAGTTAAAGGGCCAGCGGCTCTATAGCCCAAAAGAGTAAGTAATAGTAATTGGTTGTTGCCTATTCCTCAAACTGTACAAACTGGGAAAAATGAGTTCCTTTGGCCATAGTATCGGCCTATGCAGCCTCACTGATTGGGAATCTTAAGCCCAAGGCGAATAGGAGTCACCCAAAACATTGTTAAAAGACCACAATTTTTACAAAAAATGTGAGTAAAAATCTTTATTAATAATCCAGGGTCTCCTGTTCCCTCTGGGGATCTATGTGTGTGTTTGTGGACTCTCCTTATGCGTAAACTAGTTGTTAATGTCATCATAGAAAACTCAGAGAATTTAGAAGGAAAAAATGTCTAGTATTGGAAGTTTCCTCATAAGACTCCCTCACCTGGTACTTTGTTATATACTAATGGAAATGTTGGCTGTACACTGTTAGACCAGCTTGATCAACCCTTTATTGTTCCCCATCAACATCTTTCTTTTCGCCCATAGGGCCCTAGCCAATACCGTTCTACAGTGGGCTTCGGCAGTAACTCAGGCCCAAAATTGGACCCAATGTTGGGTTTGCACCACCTACCATCCTCAGGTGCTACTGGTCTTCCTTGGACTGTAACTCCTGCAAATTAGATAGCGTGGAACACCTTGCTGGCCTTGGAGAATATGACCCATGGACAAGTTTGAAAAGAGACCTTTTCATTTAAGACTAAAATCCAGCTGCCATCTTTCAGTGAGACTCACATTTATATTCCTTCCCTCATAAGCAAACAGGTAAACAAACCCAGGCCTTTATTAGGAAATGCTGTATATAATGGTTCAGGATGGTTAACAGCTGAGTCTGTCACATTAGATTGCATCACCCCTGTCTGCGTGGAACAACAAGAGGGAATCCATGATGTAGAGTAGTTACCCCCTAAGTTGTACAATTTTACTATCCAAGTAAAAAATGATAGTCTTTTCCAATGGCAGGCCTACCACTCTAACTGGGGCCTACCCATCTCATAAAGGATGGCTATAGAATTGCGGACAAAATAGGTGGCTGTATTTGCCTATAATTGAACCGGAAAATGCACGTGGGGACAGCCATATGTACCCACCACTTTACATGACTCATTACCCCATACTTCCAGTAACTGGAAAATAGTCAAGGCTATATATAAAGTAAAGTACATACCCTGGTGGTTCTATCCATTCAGTTTTTGTGCCAAGTGGTGTTACAATTGTCACCAAAAAACACATAACTGCTTTAGCCAACCACACTGCTCAAGCTCTTAATAATTCCAAAGTAGCAATTTCCTCACTAAATGAGGAAACTACCCAACTATGTACAGTAGTTTTACAAAATAAAACAGCTTTAAATATTCTTACTTCTAACAAGGTAGAACCTGTGTCCTTATTAATGTTCAATGTTGTATACATATGCCTGATCACTCCTGTACTATTTCACAGATTTAAATCACATGCAAGAGCACATACAGCACATTAATAAATTAGCTATTGACCCCCTATCTAAATGGTTTAATTCCTATTTTTAGTCCTGGCAACACGCTTTTGTAAGTCTACTACCTTTGGTGGAAGACTCCTATTATTCTGTTGTCTGTTCTACTGTTGCTGTGGAATGTGGATGCAATGCACATCCTATGATCAACATAAGCTTCTACATGGGGCTCGACTGTGGGAGCCCAGGGTCCAGGTTCCCACTCCTTAATTAAAACAAAGCCTGCAGCACATAGCCACCTGCCTGACCTGAACATAAGTTAAAAACTAACAAACCTCCCTGGAGGGAAAAGAATGTATAGATGGTATATATCTCCTCAAGTAGGTACAGTTCCTTCCTAAGATAACATCACCAGAGCCCATTGTGTGCTCCATGTGACCCCAACAGAAGCTCTGTTCCCATTACCCTGTGGAAAATGTTTTGTTCTGAAACCCTTATAGTGCCCCTCACTTTCCCACCACTTTGCAGAGTGCTAACTTCATTCTCTGGACTGCCACCACTGAAGATCCTCTCCTGTTCACAAGCCCCAATAAAGTTTATGTCTTACTCAGTGCTGGGTACGTTCTTTAGTCATGCGGCTGCTCTGACCTGTGCCATTCAGGATAGGGTTAGAACATCTCATAAATGGAGGATCTAAAAATGAAGAGAAAATTTAACACAAAGCAAGTGCAAGGAAGGAAAAAGCAAACATTAGAGCAGAGAAAAATGAAATGGAGAATAAAACAATTGAGTGTCAACAAAACCAAAAGTTGGAGTTCGTTCTTTGACAAGATCAGTAAAATTGACAAATCTTTACCTAGACTAACAAAGAAATAGAGAAAAAGAGAGGACACGAAAAACTAAAGTCTAAAATGAAATGGGGGAGTGGGGGACATTACTACCAACCCCAAAGAAATAAAATCATTATAAAAGGATACTATGTAAAACTGCATGCCAAAAAATTAGATAACCTATATGAAATGGACAAATTCCTAGAATGACACAAACGACCTACACTGACTCAAAAAGAAACAGGAGATCTCAACAGACCAATAGCTAGTAAACAGCCTGAATCAGTAATCAAAAATCTCCCCCAAAAGTAAAAATCCAAGACCACATAGCTTTACAGGTGAATTTTACCAAACATTCCAAGAATAATTTACACAATTCCTGGTAAAACTCTTCCAAGCAATATAAAAGAAATGAACGCTTTCTGCTCATTTTATGAGGCCAAAATCACCCTAATACCAAAGACAGATGAAGATATGACAAAAAAAAGAAATTTATAGACAAATATACCTCATGATAATAGATGCAAAACCCCTCAGCAAAATACTTATAACCCAAATTCAACAACACATTAAAGTATTATACACCAAGATCAAGTGGTATTTATCCCAGATAAGGAAGGATGGTTCAATATAAGAAAATGTAATATAAGATATCAATTTAACAAAAGAAAGGGGGAAAAAAATCACATGATCATCTCAATTGTTGCAAAAAGACATTTTAAAAACTCAAGCAATACCTCAAGGTAAAATCAATTATAAAACTAGGAACAAAAGGAAACTTCTTCTACATGATAAAGAGAACTTCATCCTTTAAGGAGTGAAGCATGGTGGTCACCTTGAACCCTGAGGGGAGGGAGAGGGAGGAATAGAATAGATGGAAGAAGGAGTATTTGGGGGCCATGGAAATGTTCTGCATGACCTTGCAATGATGGATACAGGCCATGTTAAATTTCATGAAAAATTTATAAAAGTCTATGTTCTAAAATGTAAACCATAAGGTAAACCATTGACCATGGTTAGTAGCTATGTTTCAATATTTGTATATTAGTTGTAACAAATTTACAATCTACATGTAAAATGGTTATTAATAGGGAAGGGAGGAAAGGGGGAGGATGTTGGGTATATGGGAGTCCCCTATATGCTGTACATAACTTTGATGTGACCTAAAACCTCTTTGAAGACCAAAAAAAAAGAAAAAAGTAAGACACTGGGGAAGATTTGGAAGAAAATGCTACTGTACATACAGGACAATACAACAGATATTACATTGATGAAAGACAAAATGTAAAAAAAAATTTTTTTAAACATTTTTCATTTTTTTAATACCCCATTTTTTTTACTTTATTTTAGTTTTAGTTTTTCTAAATTATTTTGTATTTTATTTCTTATGTTTAAACCTATCATTATTATTTCATTTTTCTACTAATCAAATTTGACAACATTCTTGGCTTCATTTTTTAAGAAGTTTTGGATCACAGAAGGGTTACAACGATGGCAGGGGAGAATCAATGGCATGGGGTGTCAGTGATGGGGGATACATGGGAGGAAGTTACCTGGGCATACATATAAGGTATATAAATATGTTCAAATGTTCACGGGGCATTGCCAAGTGGGTAGAGAGTCACACAACAGCCGAAGGATTATTGAATCCCCATCCTGGGGAGCTCTGCCACATTCTCTAATGGAACAGCAACAATTCCCCAAGTACAGGGCAATGATTAGTGAAGAAGGATGGTCCATTGATGGGATCTTGATATTGACTACTATGCTTATGAGCCTTTTGCTTTTGAATTTGCAACTTGGCCTAGTGTTGTAGGGTACCTAAGAGTTACCTCCTGAGAGCCTCCTTGTTGCTCAAATGTGGCCTCTCTCTAAGCCAAACTCAGCATGTGGATGCATTACCTTCCCCCCAGTGAGGGATATGACTCCCAGGGATGAGCCTCCCTGGCACTGAGGGATTACTACCAAGCACCAGCTGGTGATACAACGGGCAAAAGACCTTGAATAAAAGGGGGAAAAGGTAAAGACAAATGAGTTTATATGGCTAAGAGACTTCAAAGTGAGTCAGGAGATAATCAGAGAGGTAACATTTATGCACGTCTCAGCAGGATCTCATAGACGACCAAAGAGAACACTGTCTCAAACAATGGGGCTGCTGAGGGCTCCAGAGACACCCAGGTCCTGGTGTCAGATAGCTCCACAGTTTAGTGCCTTGCCAGCTGGCCCTACTTGGATAACTGTTCCCCCGAGTGTGACAGAGTTGGACTCAGATGTGGCTTCTCTACACATGCCTCTTCTGTCCCTTTTGTTTGAACCCATAATTAGCATTACACTTGTTAAATATATGTCCCAGATACTTAAATCTTTGGTTCGTCCATGTGCCAGTTGAGCCCTGAATTTCAGCAGAGTTGCAACACTTACTCTCTACTTCAGTGGACTCACCCAGGACAACTAACAAGGAGATGATGATGGACAACACCCATCCCAAGGAACAGAGAGCATCTGCAACTGCAAGCAAGACAGCTTCACCCATCTACCCCATAGGATCTAAGCCCCCTCTCAATCAGCAGCAGAGTGGGCATCACCATCCCAAAATCCTCAAGATTGGAGAAGGAACAATGAACTAAAGTAGACATTCTACTATAGACTTGTTATTATTCTAGCAATGGAAGAACTCTTGTCCATGATGTAAAGGTGGTGGCAACCAGAGGTTCTGAGGGATGGGAGAGGGAAGAATAGCTGTAATATGGGGGCATTTTCAGGACATTGGATATGTCCTGCATGACATTCCAGTGACAGATACAGGCCATTGTATATTTGTCATAACTTACAAAATTGTGCAGAACAAAGTGTAAACTATAAAGTAAACTGTAGTCCATGATTAGTAGAAATGCTTCAATATGTGTTCGTCAACTATAACAAATGTACCACACTAATGAAGGATGTTGTTAATGTGGGAAAGTGTGGGACGGGGAGGGAGTGGGGCATATGGGAATCCATTATATTTTTATGTAACATTCATGTAATCTAAAGCTTCTTTAAAAATAAAAAAGATTAATTATAAAAAAGGACAAATATATGATCTCAATGTTACAAAGTCATTAGCTTAAGCAAATTCATAGATTCAGAAACTAGAATACAGGTTTTCAGGGGCAGGCATGGGAATATGGAATGGGAAGTTAATGCTTAAATTGTACAGAGTTTCTATTTGGGATGATGGAAAAGAATTTTGCTAATGAATGGTGGTGAGGGTAGTGGTGGAGTTTCAATTAAAGGCCATGACTACTGACAGAAAGGTCACCTTGGAATGTAATAAACAAGCCCTCCAGTCTCATGCTAATAGGAGCTGGGTGGGGAAACATCCTGAAACAACACCTGTGAATTGCAGAAATGTAACAAAGAACTGAGCCATTGACCTTTAAGACTTGTTGATTTCAGTAAGATGTAACTGTCAAGT
>JAQZBX010043659.1:0-21600 GCA_029593785.1 Cabassous unicinctus | reverse complement strand
CTCAATGTCTTCTTGATGTCATTTATCTCTTTAACTATATTGTCTTTCATCTCATTAATTTGATTTTGGAAATTTGTGCTCATCTCACTGATTAGATCTCTCAAATTCTGCATCTCTTCTGGGACTTTGATGTATTCCTTTTCTTGAGCCATGTCTTCTATTTTCTTAGTATGGCTCGTAATTTTTTGCTGGTGTTTAGGCATCTGGTTAGGTTGTATTTTACTTCGATGCTCTATCTCTTTCTCTTTTATAGAGTTTTAGTGGCAGGAGGCTGTGAGTTACCACAGCTCTTTGATTTTTGGCTCACCCTTGATTGTTAGGATTGTCCTGCTGGTTGCTCAAAACTGGGCACTGGACCCAGTATTTGTTTGTAGAGTTGCTTCCTAGGGCCTTAGGCAGGGAGGCTATAGAAGCCAGGAAAAGCCTCTCCTATTTATTTTTAAGTTTCTTATGTACACTTCCTTGGTCTGCCAGGAGATGGCGCTCGTTGGCAGCTCTCAATTCAATGGCTGGTCGGAGTGTATTTGTTGTGACAGAGACCAGATCAGTGTGATAGAGCTTCCTGTGTGGGGGCTAAGAGCCTTGTAATTCAAACTTTCTGTGATAGTTCTCCAGTCTTCTCTGGTAGCCTCCTCCCTTTTCCCAGCTAGGAAATATTTCTACTCCTCTCTGAATCTTCAACAATCAGTCCCTGTTAGTAGAGGAGGAAATTGGGGGGTTTGTATATCTTTAGCCCCTTGCAGGCTCCAAGGCAAACAATGGCGCAGCCCCACCTGGCCTGGAAGGACTCTCAGGACAGGGCAGACCAAACATGTGAGTCAGAAGCAGGGTCAGCCCCAGGCTCTCTCTCCCATCTCCTGTGAAGTCCTCAACAATTAGTCCAGGCTAGAAGAGACGGAGGTTACGAGGGTCGGATTTCTCCAATCCTTCCTAGGTTCCCAGGGGAAACCACCGTGTGGAAGGGTCCGTGGGGCTCCGCAGCTCAAATTTGTGGATCAGAACCTGAGTCAGCCTAAGGCTGTGTCCCTCTCTCTCCCCTTTCTGGGAGTGGTAGATCCCTGGAGCCCCCTTTATCTGTAGTCGCAGGCCCAGAGGCCCAAGAATTCTAAAGAGTGTGGGGGAGGGTGCCGGCAGCAGCAGCCGCTGCTGGTTCCAACCCACGGTTCTGTCATCGCAATTTCCCTCTTTTGTCCCTCTCTCCTCTGGGTGATGTGCAGCCTTCATCTGCTGTCCTAAACCCTAGAAGATCTATTTCGGGGCTGTTTCAGCCTGTCCTCTAGCTATTTTTTTGGAGAAGAGATTCCCGTGTCTTACTAGTCCGCCATCTTCCCAGAAGTCCTACACTTATTGTTTATGTATATTTATGTATAAATGATATAGTAGTAGTAGTAGTAGTAGTAGTAGTAATATTAATAGGCTGGGTTGGGGGAAAAACACACCAAATGTAAGATACCTTGGATAGTAGTAATATTTTGAGGATGCTCTTTAATCATTAGCTAAAAATGTTTCACAACAATGCAAGGTATTGGTGGTAGGGTAAGATGAGGTATGAGAGCCCTGTATGATATTATGTATGTTTGTTTTATAAATTCACAACTATTGCTATACACTTACTGTTTATGTATGAGTGATTTACTTCAATAAATTAAATATATATATAAAATTATACTATTGTTGTTTTGGGTTTTCTATCACTCACAGCAGAACTTAATTTTGACTGATCTGGCGGGAAACTTTAGAAGATATTAGGTAGAGGAGAGGTAAGACTACAAATTAAAATAGGGCAAAATTGGTGATAAGAAGACCATTTAGGAAAAGGTATTTAGGAAATCTAGGTGAAAAATTTCCATACCAGTCATACTGGTATAAATTTGGCATTATTTGGGTGCTCAACAATCCTATCCTTATATTCATCATTGCTTATCTTACAAAGTTAAATAATAGCATAAATGAAATAACGTATATAAATGTGCTTTGAAAATTATAAAGAACTAATGCAAATGTAATGCATTAATAGTATGTACATCTAGAGAAATTTTAATTCTGGTCTCTAAAAAACGTCTTCCTAGCTTGTGGTAAGCCACTTTAATAAAAGTCATCTCTTGTCTAAAATAACCTTAAAGTCATTAAAAGGAAGAAATCTTATTACAGTTAATGAACAGAACAAAAACTCCAAGCTTTCAGCTACAAGAAGCCGGTCTGGTTGAAGCTGTGAGGATAGAAAGGAAAAGAACCTCTCTGCATTCACTCATTATCAACTGCATGGATCTCAAAATAGCTTTTATGAAGTCTAGTTAGATTTAGATTGAGAGGATAATCTGTGTGCCTCAAATCATTTTTTTTTTTTTTAAAGGAGGTACCAGGGATTAAACCGAGGACCTTGTACCTTGAGAAGCAGGTGCCCAACCACTGAGCTACATCCACTCCTCAATGAGAGCTGTTTTTTTCATTTGTATGTTTCTTTGCTTGTTTTTAGGAGGTACTGGGGATTGAACCCAGAATCTCGTACCTAGGAAGCAGATACTCATTCACTTGTACTACAGACAGGCAGGCACTCATTCACTTGCACTACATCCACTCCCCTCAAATCACTCTTAATCAGCTGTCATGTGTTATCTCAGTTCCACAGTGAGACTATGGCACTACCTTAGCAACACAGTGATGCCAGTATGAGACGAAAGAAGATTTTTCATATTAAATATTTTCTCAGAGCACTCTGAATTTAGTCTCTGTTACTTAAAATCATAATAATGTAGTATCACAATATACATTTCTCAAGAATGAATACCACCTATTCTGGTATCTATATAAAGCTGAGATTCATGAAATGTTTTTTGAATGCATGATTAGTATTTCATTCATGTCTTGAGGACTGTAGCAGTTTGGCATTGTTTATGAATTCCAAAAATAGTTATTCGATTATGTTTGGAAACTGGTCTGTCAGAGATATCACTTTTAATTGATTAAATTATGATTAGGACTTGATTGGGCCATGTGAGTAGGGCATTGAGTCCCCGTCCCTTAGTGGGTGGGGACTCACAGGTAAAAGACATGGCAAAGGACAGAGTTGAAGTTCTGATGCTGTAGTTTTTGAGCTGGAGCCCCGGGAAGTAAGCACACAGAGGAGCTTGGTCATGAGGAAGGAGAGAAGGCCCCGGGAAAAGAGACGAGCCATTCGCCTCACAGTTTACAGCTGGCCTTGTGGAGAGAACAAAGCAGCTGAGCCCAGAGAGAATCAAGCCCCGGGGAGAGAGACAAAGCCTAGAGATCCTGACCATGGAGCCTTAAAAGGAAGAGAAAGGCTGAACATCGGCAGCCATCTTGCCCCAACTCGTGGCAACAGACTTTGGTGAGGGAAGTAACTTATGCTTTATGGCCTGGCAACTGTAAGCTTCTACCCCAAATAAATACTCTTTATAAAAGCCAGCAGATCTCTGGTATTTTGCATTATCACCCCTTTGGCTGACTAATACAAGGCCAAAGGCACCATGGTAAAATTTTAAAATATGTAACATTTTGCTTTACTAAAAAAGATTATTTTAGAACTTGCTATAAACAATGCAATTAAGGTAATATAAATATTACTAAAGACATGCTTTGTTTGAATACTTACTTTTAACAAAATATCTACAATTCGCTGTTGATATTCCACAGCTTGCTTGTCATTTTTAAAATCTTCAAAAGTCTAAACGGGAGAAATAAAAATATCATTATTTACAAATTTTAGAAGGAAATAAGATATTAAGTTACTGTTAATAAAATCCAAATAAATTCCCCAAAAAGAACCAATCCTTATCAGATTTTCCCTCATGTATCTTTAATAAGTTATTTTAGTGAGCTAAGGTAGAAAGCTACAGCATTTAATATTGCATGTTTTTCTGAGACTTTAAAAAGTAGGTAAAAAATATAAAAAACAGTGGTTAAAATACAACCAAAAAGTGATTTGTGAAAAGGAGCAAGGCAAAGAAAAAGAGAATAAACACTAATAGCAAAAAGCAGTTTGGAATAAAATGTTTGAGAACAGAAGGATGAAATAAATACCATATGAGTTAGCCATAACTCAATCTATGTTATTCAGAAATGGTAACTGAAATACAGCTTATTAACTGTCATGAAAAAGAATTTTCTGGACAACTAAGAAAAAATGATGTTCAAAGATAGGTATTTAAAAAATTATTATGGGGGAGCGAATGTGGCTCAGTGGCTGAGTGCCAGCTTCCCACATACGAAGTCCCAGGTTCAATCCCCAGGCCCCGGTACCTCAAAAAAAAAAAAAATTATTATGGTAAAACTGTTAAAATTCTTCAAGCTTACTTGGAAGGAAAAGGTATTATATTCTAAAAACACTGCTTTCTATTCCAAAAACACTGCCAAGTGTAGCACTTTTTATTTATATCCCTGCTCAAGTAGAGCCAAATTTATTTTGAATAGAACATGATCAGAATAAATGAGAGCACCAGATTCTGTTTGACAGTATATGATAACAGCATGCCACGAAAGTACCTAATACATTTAGGATGCATATATGAAGGGATTGAAATTGGACCCACTATGAAAACACTGAAATGAAAGTGTTTATTGAATAACAAGAGTGATAAAAAACTTGAAGATCTTTCCTATGGTTTTCACTTAGCACATTAGGCCCTGAGAAATGTTTTAAATCCACAAAGCAATAATTTACAGTTATTTTCATGAAACAAGAAAATGGACTACTTATTGTCCCAATAGAGTAATAAAAAAAAAAAAAGGAATTTCACAGCCATGAATTTTCAAGATTACATCACAGTTACAATCAAGCCAGACTACTTTCTGTTCTTCAAATGTGTCCTAAACTTCCCTAGCTTCGTCCAATGTACCTTTGCTCGGCTGTTCTCTTATTAGCATGCTCCTACCGTCCTCCTCCTGTCTGACAAACAGTAAGTGCTTAACAAATGACTGTTGAATTATCTAGTTAATTTTTTACAGAGAAGAGCAACATATTTTTAAAAACCGTTTTCTTCAACTAGACTGTTGCCAGTTAGCTGAGAAAGGCTGAAATGAGTTACCAAGGAGACTGTAGGACTTCCTAATCTGGAAAACTCAAACAGAAGATATTTTGATGTTTAAGTGGGTTAAATATGACCCTCCTTGATGACAGGAAGATGTACTAGAAAGTCTCTCAGTTTTATCTTCTTTATAAGAACAACACACACACACATACCACTCACAAAGTGAGATGTTACTCTACAGGTACTGTCTGCTAATACAAGCACTATTCAACTAAAATACAAAACCATGGAGAATTAACATATGTATTTAAAATCTACAGCAGTAAAAAGTAAGAAAATTTCCTTATCCATTTTCCTTTTGGTAGCATGCATTCACTGCTTTGAAACAGATACGGAAAATCTGTTTCTGTAAACATAATTAAGTGGTAATACATTACAATGTGAATATTTTGATAGATATGACATATTTTGGTGGTAGTTAACAACTGCCACCAAAATGGCCTATCATTTTTAGAACATAACTAGTTTGTAAAGATGCATCTGGTTATACACACAATGCTTGTAGATGAAAAATATTCAAGTATGTCCTAATAGATAATCCCCATTTTTGAAGCACAAAGACCTAAAACTCAAGTCCAACATCATGTATGAATTTGGTCATGAAAACTTCTTTCTGTAGTCCCTTAAAAATTATTATGGGATTTATTTAGGATAGTGATAGCCAGCTAAATAAATCCTAAGCCAGGGGTTGACAAAGTTTTCCTGTAAAGGGCCAGATAGTAAATATTTTAGGCTCTGTGGGCTACACGTGGTCTCTGTTACATCTTCTGTTTTGTTTTGGTTTTCTTTAAACAATCCTTTAAATATGTAAAAACCACTCTTTGCTTGCACAGGCCAGGGCCAAATGGGGCTACAGTTCATCCTTATCTCTTCCACCCATCCCCCAAAAAGACCTTTGTATAATAAAAAGAGAAAAAATAAATCACCCACAACTCATGCTGATGGCAAAGCTAGGACAGGTACCACAAACTTGTGCCATAATTACGTATTTACAGATCTGTATCTACTTTCTCCACAAAGGCAAGGTTTATATCCTGTAGGCCAATGTTGCATTGGCCAGTTAGTTTACTACCTAGGCTATACTAAGTACTCAAATATTGGTCAAGCAAATTAATTATGGGGGGTGGGTAATGGACAAAGAAATAGATTTAGAGTAAGACTGTTTTACAGCCTTACTATAAATCCTGGTGTCATAATTCAGATATCAGCATACTTCCAAATAATTTTCAGAGCTACCAACCACAATCCTTAAAAAATGAAAATTAGATAAAATTCTTTGTTACTTTCTACCACTCTTTATAGATCTGCTCCTCACTACTTCCTGTTTCTTTTTCCTCCATGCCAGATACCAAGTACCCTTATGTTCTCCTCTGAATATCTATGGTTCCCTAAACCAACTAGACCTGACTTAAAATTCTAAGTTTCTTTCTCCTTCTTCCTATGCAATTAAAGTTACTACTTTTAAAGTCGGTAACAAATTTTTCAGTCAGATTTTCACATTAAAATACTTCAAACTCCAATATAATTGGAAGCTTAACCTGCTCGTGGCTACTTAACATTTTTAAAAACCATTTATTACTCCATTTATAAATAAAAGCAGTATATGCGCATTAGGGAAATTTGCCCCATCTCACAGGGTTAATCACTATTAATATTTAGGTGTATTTCACTGGTCTGGGTGGTCATAAAAGGAGGAAAAGTAACACTGAAGCTGACCTCACAGTACTTTGTAGCATGTCAGATAGTTTTAAACAGGTTGTAGTTGGGGATTACATGTAGGCAGGAGGTCAGTTAGTTTTAAACAGTTTCAAACAAGGTTGAATTCTCTTTCAATTCCCCCTCCCCTGTAAAATAACCATAATCTTGGACTTTTTGAAGGGACGAGTAAATGAGTAGATGTGAAGTTCTAGGTAACTGGTGGAGCAATTGCTGGGCTATTGCGCTGTTTGGAAATGATCTCTTCACATGGCTTCTTGCCTCTTGATCAAAGGTGCCCTCCTTTTTTAGGAAAAAAAAATTTAGGTGCATTTCTTTCCTGTCTTTTTTTCTCCAAATACTATGTGTGTGATTTTTATCTATTTGTGAGTCTGCTGCTTTCACTAAGCATTTTCCATTCCATCAAAAACTCTAAAAAAACAGCTCCACGCTATTTAATTGAGAAGCTATATCATGACTGAACTCTTCCACCAGAAGCATTTTCATAGAGAACCTGGCTAACCCATATCCATCTCTATGCAAACATGTATAAGGTTTTTTGTTTTGTTTTTTTAACAAAAAGCTTCTGTGTGCCATTTCAACTCCAGTAATTTCCATTATCATCAACACCACATCTCCCCCAGAGCCCTCTTCCATATTTAGTAATGTCAGGTAATATAACTTATGAAATCTGGGTTGTACCACATCTAACTCTGCTTTCTTAAACTTTTTAATAAGGATGCTTTATAGAGACAGATCAAGAACTATAGAGAATATATGGATGGCACAATAAAAATAAACAAACACCTCTAGGCATTATTACTTTTCTTCCTATTACAAAAAAAAAAAAAAAATCACCACCCTGCTGCCTTTAAAAATATCTTAAAATCATACTCTTACCAGTGCCAATACATTTAGAAATTCTCTTGTGTCAAAATGCAGTAATGTCCGAACATAGGGATAGACTTCTTCCTCAGGTGAAGCTTCTGCTGAATGCAGGCGAATTAGAAACTCAAATATCTGAAGTGGAAAAAAAAAAAAAAAGATTATTTTCTTTTTTCAGGCTTACCTTACAAAGTATCTTGCAGAGGCAATGACTCCCATTTGGGTTGAATAAAGAGAGGATAAACTCTGTTTAAATTGCCACAATGTTTGAAGTTCTCTCTTAAAACCTGTCTCAGCTATAATTGACTTTAATGATGGTGTTGGCTCTCATAATAGCCTTTACCTCCTGCCCACATGTAATCCCCAACTACAATTTGTCTTTAGTGCATCTTATCAAAAGGTATAGATAGTAAAAATGCTGTGAAAATTGTACCAACCTGGTTTTTAACCAAGGGAACAAGATCTTCAGGGATGTCACCAAGGGGATAGGCACGACCTGCTAGGCAACAGCTAGAAGAAAAGAATGCAAACAGACTTGGTGACTTGTAAAGGGTTAACTCTAGGTACTAGTTTGATTTTTAACAAGGCTCACTCAGCTTTTATTGTTTAGGTCAAGTCCAAAACCATATCAAGATGCTATCAAGTTCAGAAAATGTGGGTGACGAGGATGGTGAAGTAATACATTCTGTGAATATGGCTTTCATTTCTTCTTATATTACTTAAGAAAAACCCAAGCTAACCAAAGGGGCAAAAAGGAATGAGGATCGACTATTTAAAGATCTCACACCCAGCACCTAGACAGAATATAATGATGCCATTAAATTATAACTTCCCTGTTAAAGGCCTGATGTTCTCAGAGGCTTTTAAACCAGTGGTTCTATGAATGGGGGTTAAAGACAGGGAATGATCTAGGCTAATAAATGTCTATAAGAGTACAAGGCTTCAGGGAGAGTAAGAATCTGATGAGACATTCACTCTACAGTTTTGTCTCCCCATCAGATCTTCCAGTGGCTAATGATTTTCTTTGTGGGATGAATTATTACAAGTGTACTATGAATATGTCCTCATTTTTTCTTATTGGGGGATGGGTGGATTTTAAACCTTTTTGAACTATTTATCAATTTTCAATGTCGGATTAATGACAAGTAGATACAAGAGTATTTAAGTAGCTTCAAGTACAAATGATAAAAGTACTAGATAAATGCTGCATATATTCTATACTGAAGAATCAATGTAAAAAGTGTGAAATCTGTCTTGAAGTTAACTGTGACTGCTATACAGGAGCTAAAATAACTGCCACCTGCCTACTAGCCAACTATCTGTCTAAAAGGGGAGGCGGTAAAAATCATCCTTAGTTGAGAGCCACCACTCTAGATGAAAGAACTTTGAAAATGAAAAGCATTATATAGATAAGAAATGATAGTACCTCTAAGAATATAGAAAAAAATATGGAAGGAACATATATATGGATAAGTAAATAAAAATCTCTTACCTAATATATACAAGAAGTTTGTTGCCCATAATAACTTGCTCATCTAAAATAGAAAGAAAAATATCTTCACCGATTTTCTCTAAAACCTTTTCAGAAATATAATCTTTACGTGGAAATGAAAAATAAAACTTGGCATTTAAGGTGAGGTAAACATACTCTGAAAAAAACAGAAAGTTGAGATAAGGCCACTATTATTTTTAGAATATCCATTAGATTATTTTCACAGACACAAAATCAGTACGAGTTATTCAAGGATACATGTAAAAGGAATAAAAGGGTAGAGAATTGTTGGCTTAACCACTAGTTTGGGACTGGGGGAAGGTATAAAGCATTCAGTCAATATCCTTTGGTGTTTTTAAAATAAGGTGCAAACAAAAGTCCACACACTGTATTTGCTTGATAAGTCTCAAATCTCTTATAATCTGTACTAGTTCTTTCCCTGCCCCAACCTTATTTTTCTATTTATTTGTTGAAAAAACTGGATCAAAAGAAAAAAAAAAAAAAAAAAAAAAAAAAAAAAAAAAAAAGAAAAAGAAAAAACTGGATCATTTACCTGTAGTTTTTTCCATATTCTAAAACTTGCAGAGTGTCTCTAATCAATTAATTAATACTAAGGCATAACTATAATGTCCTCTCATTTATAAGATGGAATCTCACCATCTACAATGCTATAGGGTAAGAAGGCCATTGTACCCAAAGGTTTAAAACAAGAGACCTAGACTAAATGATCTTTAGGACCCCTTTTATTCTCCTAAGTTATGTCTAAAATTGTGTGATTTTTTTTTTTTGCCTAGAACTTTTTGTTTTAATTTTTAATTTTGAAATACATTCAAACTTACAGGTCAGTTATAAAAATTAGAAGTCCATCATACCCCTATTCCCCCAGATACCCAGGTCCACCAATTTTGATTTTTTGCCACATTTGTTGTATTATTCTTATATATCTATCCATCTATCTATATATCAATCGAATTTTTCTGAACACTTAGCATAGGTTGTATATGTTGTGCTCCTTGAACACTTAATACTGTCACGTACATTTCCAAAGAACACTGACATAACCAACTTATGTGCAGTTTTCAAGTTCAGGCAATTTAGCATTGATATAAAGCTTAAAGTCTTACATTCTAAATTTTTTGTATATAGCATTGATATAAAGCTTAAAGTCTTATATTCTAAATTTTTTGTATATTCCAATAATGTCCTTTTGAGCCTTTTCTCCTCCCTTGCTAGATCCCATCCAGGACCATGTATTGCATTTTTTAAAACAATTTATTGAAGTATTCATACATGAACATAAACTATAAGTGTTCAGTAAACATCATGAACTTACAAAACAAACATGCATAACATCATACAGGGCTCCCACATATCACCCCACTACAAACACCCTGCATTGCTGTGAAACATTTGTTAACAAATCATGAAAGAGTACCATCAAAGTATTACTACTAACTTTAGTCCGTATCTTCCTCCCCTATACATTATTTAAGGATTTATTTATTTATTTACTTTTATCCATTTTTACCCCTCCTCCCCCCTTTTTTGCTGTTTCTTTGTCCATTCGCTGGGCAACTCTGTGTCTGTTTCCTGCCCTGTCTTCACTGGGATTCGATCCCAGGAACCTCCGATGTGGGAGAGAGGTGTCCTACCACCTGCGCCACCTTAGTTCTTGGTTTTTTGGTGCATCTCGTCTTGGCTCTCCCTTGTGTCACTCTTCTGTTACGTCATCATCTTGCTGCGTGGCTCGTGGGGCCTGGCGGCCCACGCGCCTTCTGTATTTTCCTTTCATTTATTTTTACTGGGAGGTCCTGGGGATCGAACCCAGGTCCCTCCATATGGGAGACGGACGCCCAACCACCCGAGCCACATCCATCCCCCTACTATATATCTTAAAGTTGACCAAAGATACCCAGAGTTACAGTTTTTTTCCCATACAGGATGGTCATATAATAAATCAGGCTTAGTTTATCATCAGCATTCTAAAAACCAGCCCTAGGGAGAAAAACTCGGTCTGGGGACACATGCATGGTTTCTAATATAGCGAATGTTTAGCCTACCCTGATCATAACAAAATCAGGTCAGTGAGAATATTCTCATTAAAATTGTGTGATTTTGTCATCTGGTAATGTAAGCCCATTTCTTTGACTCAAATAAAATAAAACTAGACCTAGTTTTTAGGCAAAGGGTCAAGGGTAACTTTGGTTAGAGTATAAAAACCAATAGCAGGTGAAGTGATCAGGAAATCTCAAGGTATGCAGATTGCAGGAATTTGTCGGTAATAATGATAAGCTGAAGTGTCTATTTTGGTATATGAAAACTGGACATAATGCAAACAAGTGTATATCTTTTATTTATTGGTAAGCCTTCATAAATACTCCAAATTTGTGATTTTATTAATGTTACTTGAGCTGCTCAAAATAACATCAATAATTACATTTTATGTCAAAATTGCAATTATTATTTGATCCAGCTCAACTAACAATGATACATGGTGGCAATCACCTTACTGGTATAAAAAGTTCATGTTTATTTTCTAATTAAACTTTTAATGCTACAAATCTCAGGTAGAATGTATCTGGCTCATGGCATCTGTAGCCGTTTGGAAGTTTGATGTAATTATGAATTCCAAAAATAGATATCTGATCATGCTTGTAAACTGGTCTGCTAATCTGGGCATGATTAAGTTATGATTAGGACGTTAACTGGGCCACATCAGTAGGGTGATGAGCTCCACCCCTTGGTGGGTGGGAGAATCAAATATAAAAGGCAAGGCAAAAGACAGAGAGAGCAGTTCTGAGTTGGAGTTGTGATGTGGAGTCTTGAGTTGGAGCCCCGGGAAATAGCGTACAGAGGAGCTTGGTTGTGAGGAAAGAGAGAATTTCCCAGCTCATCTTTGGACAGCCAACTTTTCCCAGAAACTCATCAAGAACCTTTCAATGGACTTTCATCAGAGGCCCTGGCTTGCAGCCTGCCTGTGGAATCTGGACTTGTGCATCCCCACGGTCGTGTGAGAGACTCATAAAATTTTATATTATTGACAGATATCTCCTGTTGATTCTGTTTCCCAAGAGAACCCTGACTAATACAGTACCCTTACAGAGAGTTAAATTTACTACATTATTCCACTACAGGGAGTTTCTTAAGGGCAGGAAGTTTGTCTTATTCATCTCTGTATCCTAATGCCCAGCATAGCATCTGGGATATAGTACATGCCTAGTAAATGTATACTGAATTAAACTGACATAAGTATTTAATTTTTTTAAAACCCTTTTCTATTCTTCTTTTCTCTTCCCAAAGCATCTTCTTTTAGAAGATTTTCAGTTGCAAAAGCCCATCAGTTCCATTTAAATCTTTCAATATTCTGTTTTTGTTTCTGCTAGATATGTAAGTAGATGGTAATTTTCAAATTTGTCTCAAAAAGATTAGGTTCAGGGTCACTACAAGGCATGAGTGCCTAAGACTCTACCAAATAACCCACCTGTCTCCTCCCCTACAGAAAAAAAATACTATAAAACTTGGACATAATATAAAAAGTAACTATCTGAAGGTACTCGTGAGTAAATACAAGTATACAGAATCTGATGTTTCACAAGCACTTGGTGGAAGGGAGACTGGCAGACATAAAAGCAACTCTTCTCCTCCATGGTCTTTATCTGGGCTAAGCGCACTCTGTACTGCACACACTGTGGCATGTGACACGACAGAAGAAATAGCGAGTAAACTTGAAGGTAAAGCAACTGAAATCATCCAAGGTGAAGAAAAGAAGGGAAAAAATAACAAACAAAACAAAAACAAACCCAGAGGGACAGTATTCTGAATTGGCAGAGGAAGGCACTCTGTAAATCTGCTTCTCCATAAAAAAACAATGAGAACATTGGCAAAACTGTCAAAATCAACTTTTCTAGGACTCTTAGCATTAACTAAAGGCTTGGAATAATCTGAGGAATGTTTATTCAAAAACAAAACAAAACAAAATAAAACAAACAAAAAACAACAAAAATGGCTGGGTCTTGGTAAGAGGAGCGAGCTTTACGGAGCTTCAACTTTCCCTAGTTCCATCCCCCTCTCCCCAGTTTGAGAGTAGTTTTCAAAACCAATAGCCTTGCATTATGATAGCTGTGAAAACCAACAACTTAGTAGCTATTTGAGGAGGAAGTATGGGCTTGGAACCGCCCAAAAGCCCCATCCTCTCCATCCTCAGAGAACTGTCACTACTTGACCTGCCTGGCAGCTCACTGAAGAGCTTCAATCTCTGGGCCTGTCTTTATTAGTCCTGACTCTGAGTTCACTCTGTACAAACTGCACCATTCCCAGAGCATTTGTTGAAAACAATCAGCAAAAATTTGTTTAACACTGCAGCTGCCACAGGTTCTGTTACCAGTTGGGGCCAATAAGAGGCTGATCAAAAAGCTCAAAGGGAAAAAAAATGGGAAGATAGGAGGTCTACAGTGGGATTTGAAAAGATCCAACATATACCTGGAACTCTAGAAGGACCCATGCATGTGCAGGGCTGTACACATACCAAGGAAAGACATGACGAGGGCCTAATGGCTAACCTAGCAGTAAGTGAAGGCTAAGTTGGAATTGTAAAATGCCTGCTGAAGCAAAATACATGAAGGAAAAACTGATATAACTGAATGGAGATACAGACAATACAACAAGACTATAATACTCCACCTTCAATAATGGATCGAATTATTAGTAAAAGATGAACAAGGAACTAGAAGATTTGAACAAAACTATAAACCAACTAGACCTAAGAGACAGCTATAAGACACTCAACTCAACAGAATACACATTCCTCTCAAATGCACATGGAACATTCCAGGATAGACCACATATTAGGCCATAAAGCAACTATCAATAAATTTAAAGGACAGAAATCACACAAAGTATGTTTTCTGGCAACAATGAAAGGAAATTTGGGAAATTCACAAGCATGTGGAAATCAAACAACACAAAACTAAGTAACCGAAAGACCAAAGAAGAAATCACATGGGAACTTAGAAAATACTTTGAGATGAAAGAAAATGAAGATGCAACATACCAAAACTTATGGGACACAGTGAAAGTACTGCTTAGAGGGATATTTGTAGATATAAACACCTATATTAAAAAAGAAGAAAGATTTCAAATAAAAAAACTAACCTTCAACCTTAAGAAACTAGGAAAAGAAGAGCAAACTAAACCCAAAGCAGGCAGAAGGTAGCAAAGAATAAAGAGTAAAGCTGAAAGATATGAAATAGAGAAAGTAAAACAACAGAGAAAATCAATGAATCCAAAAGTAGATTCTTTGAGAATAACAAAATTGACAAACCTTTCACTAAACAAAAACAAAAAAAGACTCAAATTATTAAAAGCAGCTCAAACAGGGGTGCTCCTGGGGGCTCTAGAGACATCTAGATGCTACAGGCAGGGCAGACAACCCTGGGAAATAAGCACCTCATCAGTGGGCCTTACCCAGTGTATCAGAGTTAGACTCATTTATAATTTTCCTACACAAGGTTCTTCTATTCCACTTATTTCAATGTATAATTAGCACTATACTCATTAAATATATGTCCCAGAGACTTAAATCTTTCAGCTGTTCATATGCTGGGTGAGCCCTGAATCTCAGCAGAGTTGCAGCCAACACCTACTCTCCAGTTCATCAGACTCACCCAGGATAACAAAAGAATGATGATGGACAACACCCAACTCAAGAAGCAGAGAGTATCTTCAACTGCAAGCAAGACAGTTCTATCCATCTACCCCATGGGATCTAAACCTTCTCTCAATCAGAAGCAGAGTTGGGCATCACCACCCCAGAATCCTCAAGATAGAAGAACAAACAAACATAAGGGGGGAATGCAACTATGGACTAAAGTAGACTTATTATTATTCTAGTAATGGAAGAACTTGTAATATTGATATAAAGACAGTGGTCACCAGAGGTTCTGAGGCGAGACAGAGAGAAGAACAGGTGTAACATAGGGCATTTTTGAGACATTGGAATCATTCTGCATGATATTACAATAATGGATATCAGCTATTATACATTTTGTCAAAACCTAAAAAATTGTGTGATGCAATGTGTAAAAAAAACAATGTAAACTATAGACCATGGTTAGTATCAATGTTTCAACAAATGTAAAAAATAAACCACACTAATGACAGATGTTGTTAATGGGGGAAAGTGTGGGAGGGGGAGGGGGTGGAATGGGAATCCTCTATATTTTCGATATAACATGTATGTAATCTAAAGCTCCTTTAAAAATAAAGAAAAAAATTATTTTAAAAAAATCAGCATGGAAAAGGAGACATCACTACTGTGCTTACAGAAATAAAAGGGATTATATAGGAATACTATGAACAACTGTATACTAACAAATTAGAGAACTTAGATGAAGCAGACAAATTCATAAAAATATACTAACTACCAAAACTGACTCAACAGGAAATAGATGATCTGAATTAATTATAACAAGCAAAGAGATTGAATTAGTAATTTTAGAACTTCCAACAAATAAAGTCCTCCATGGTTATATATTTAAAGAATTAACAGTAATCCTTCACAAACTCTTTAAAAAAATAGAGAAGACACTTTCCAGCTCATTCTTTGAGGCAAATATTACCCTGATAAGACCAGAACAAAGATATCAAAAGAAAATAAGGCCATAGAACAGTATCCCCTGTGAATATATGCACAAAAATCCTCAACAAAATACTAGCAAACTGAACCCAACAACATATAAAAAAATTATACAACATGACCAAGTGGAAATTATCACAAGAATGTAAGATTGACTTAACTCATGAAAATCAATGTATTAGGCCATATTAAGAAAAGAAAGGACAAAAATAACATGATCATTTCCATGGACACAGAAAAAAGCATTTGACAAAACCCAACACTCATTCATGTTAAAAACATTCAACAAACTAGGAATAGAAAGAATTTCCTCAATCTGATAAGGTCATCTACAAAACACCCACGTTTATTGGTGAAAGACTGAATGTTTTTCCCTTAATATCAGGAACAAGTCAAGGATGTTTGCTCTTGCCACTTCTATTCAATATTGTGCTAAGAGGTCTCGCCAGGAAAATTAGCTAAGAAAAAGAAATAAAAGTCAGAAAGGAAGAAGTAAAATTATCTGTTTGCAGATGAAACAATCTTATCTTTAGAAAATACTAAGGAATCAACTTAAAACAAAAAAGGTTAGTAAATACATTCAGCAAGGATGCAGTACACACGATCAATACACAAAATCAATTGTAGTTAGAAAATGGAGGGGTGATCCAAGATGGCGGAGTAGGGAGTGGCAGGCTGCACTCATCCTTCAGAAGCAACAGGACAACAGGCAGGCTTGCCAGGCATAGGGGAAGCTGCAGGGCCACAGGGTGAATGGACTGGGCAGCCAGTGACGGAGACCCCAGCTGGGCCTTGGGGGAGTGGAGGGGCCACAAGGCAATCAGTATGAGTGGCCAATGAGGGTTGCCCAGCCAGGCACCAGGCAAGCAGCAGGCCATGGGGCAATTGGCATGGGCAGCTGGCAAGGGCGCCCCAGCGGGGCACCAGGGGAATGGCAGGGTAGCAGGGCGAATGATGTGGAGGGGCCTAATTAGATGCTAGTGGCCTGAGAGGGAGGGCTGATATTGTGTGTGTGTATGTGTGTGTGTGTGTGTGTGTGTCTATCGCTCCTCTACTGGGTACTCAGGGAGCAGCAGGGCTGTGGGGCAATTGGTGCAGGTGGCTGGAGAGAGGGGGCCTAGCCTGATGCCAGTGGCCTGAGAGGGAAGCCTTTGTTTTTTTTTGTTTTTTCTTTTTTCTTTTTCTTTGTTTTTCCTCTTTTTTTTTTTCTTTTATTTTTCAGTTAAACACAGGCAATTCTAAGGATTTAGACTAAGTGGAACCAAGTGTCAAAGAAGAGTCTTAACAAAAGTGTAACCCTAGGCAAAACCCTAGGCAAAAGAGAGAAACTGTCCAACAGAGTAAGCCCATCAAGATAAAACAGATGTCTAGACATCAGCAAAAAATTACAAGCCATACTAAGAAACAGGAAGATATGGCCCAGTCAAAGGAACAAACTAAAAAGTTGGAGGAGATGCAGAATTTTGAATGACTAATCCAATGTCCACACAAATCTCCTAAATCAATTCAAGGAGATGAAGGAAGACATAAAGGATATTAAGAAGACACTGGGTGAGCATACAGAAGAAATTATAAACATACATAAAAAATAACAGATCTTATGTAATGAAAGGCACAATAGAAGAAATTAAAAATACACTAGAATCACACAGGTGATTCAAGGCAGAGGAAAGAATTAATGAATTAGAAGAAAGGACATCCAAAATTGCACAGATAGACAAAAAAAATGGGGAAAAAATTGAGCAGGGATTCAGGGAATTGAATGACAGCACGAAATGCACAAACATATGGATTATGGGTGTCCCAGGAGAGAAAAGAAGGGAAAGGGGGCAGAAGGAGAGTTTGAGGAAATAATGGCAAAAGTTTCCCAACTCTTATGAGGGACATGGATGTAGAGGACCAGGAAGCACAGCGTACTCCATATATAATAAATCCTAACAGATCTACTCCAAGACACTTACTAATCAGATTTTTAAATGCCAAAGGTAAAAAGAATCCTGAAAGCAGCAAAAGCAAAGAGATCCATCACATATAAGGGAAACTCAATAAGATTAAGCACTGATTTCTCATCTGAAACCATGGAGGTGAGAAGGCAGTGGTATGACATAGTTAAGGTGCTGAAAGACAAAAACTGCCAGCCAAGAATTCTGTAATCAGCAAAACTCTCCTTCAAAAATGAGAGAAAGATTAAAATATTCACAAACAGAAACTGAGAGAATTCGTCAACAGGAGTCCCGACCTTCAAGAAATACTAAAGGGAGTTCTGAAGGCTGAAAGGAAAAGACAGGAGAGGTTTGCAGGAGAGTGTAGAATTATCTACCCATATGCTATCTACAAGAGACTTACCTTTGACCCAAGGACACACATAGGCTGCAAGTGAAAGGTTGGAAAACAAATTTCCATGCAAAGAGTAACCAAAGAAGCACTGGTGTAGCTATACTAATATTGGACAAAAGAGACTTTAAGTGCAAAACTGTTGTAAGACACAAAGAAGGACACTATATATTAATTAAAGGGCAACCTACCAAGAAGAAAGAACAATCATAAATATTTATGCACCTACCCAGGGTGTTCCCAAATACATGTAGCAAACAATGGCAAAACTGATGGGAAAAACAGATGCCTCTACAGTCATAGCGGGGGACTTCAATACACCACTCTCTGCGAATATTCTCACTGTCCTGATTTTGTGATAATCAGGGTAGGCTAAGCATTCGCTATATTAGAAACCATGCATGTGTCCCCAGACCGAGTTTTTCTCCCTAGGGCTGGTTTTTAGAATGCTGGTGATAAACTAAGCCTAATTTATTATATGACCATCCTATATGGGAAATGACTGTAACTCTAGGTATCTTTGGTTAACCTTAAGAGATATAGCAAGGGGACGCATGTGGCTCAAATGGTTGGGTGTCCGTCTCCCATATGGAGGGACCTGGGTTCGATCCCCGGGACCGCCCGGTAAAGATTAAAAAAAGAAAAATATAGAAGGTGCGCGGGACGCCAGAACCCATGCCCTGGTGTGCCGCCAGGCCCCGTGCTTGGGTATGCCGCCAGGCCCTGTATGCGGGTGCACCGCCAGGCCCCACGAGCGGGTGCGCCGCCAGTCCCCATGAGCCACACAGCAAGATGATGATGTAACAGGAGAGTGACACAGGGAGAGCCAAGACAAGACGTGCCGAAAAACCAGGAACTAAGGTGGTGCAGGCGGTAGGATGCCTCTCTCCCACATCAGAGTTCCGAGGATTGAATCCCAGTGAAGACAGGAGGAGAAGGATGAGAAGAGAGGGCAGGAAACGGACACAGAGAGTTGCCCAGTGAATGGACACAAGAACAACAAAAATGGGGGGTGGGGGGTAAAAATGGATAAAAAAATAAAATAAAATAAATCCTTAAAAAAAAAAGTATAGGGGAGAAAGATACAGACTATAGTTAGTAGTAATACTTTGATGATGCTCTTTCATAATTTGTTAACAAATGTTTCAAAACAATGCAAGGTATTTGTGGTGGGGTGATGTGTGGGAGCTCTGTATGATGTTATGCATGTTTGTTTTGTAAGGTCACAATGTTTACTGAACACTTATTGTTTACGTATGTTCATATATGAATACTTCAATAAATTGTTTTAAAACAATACACCACTCTCAGCAATAGACAGAACATCTAGACAGAGGATCAATAAAAAAACAGGAAATTGAATAATACATTAAAGGAACTAGACCTGACGGACATATACAGAACACTGGACCCCCAAACAGCAGGATATACGGTCTTCTCGAGCACTCATGGTTCATTCTCTAAAACCATACAAAGACATAACAAGAAAATACAACCACAGACCAAAGTCTCTCATGAACCTTATCAAAATCCTTACCAAAAGATAGCAAATTGAATCTAACAATATGTAGAAAGGATAAGACATCACCACCAAGTAGGATTTGTACTGTGAATGCAAGGTTAGTTTAACATATGAAAATCAACCAATGTGTAATACACCATATTAATGGAAAGTACAAAAACTAACAATCATTTCAATAAAAGCAGAAAAAGCATTCACTGCCTATTCATTATAACCTCTCAGCAAACTAGAAATAGAAGGGAACTTCCTCAACTGATTAAAGCAACGATGAAAAACATTCAGCTAACAACAAGCTCAATGTTGAAAATCTCAATGCTTTCCTCATGAGATCAGGAACAAGGTGTGAATGTTTGGTCTCATCACTTTTATTTATCATTTTACTGGAGGTCCTAACCAGTGCAATAAGGCAATAAAGAAAACTAAACAGTATACCGATTGTAAAGCAAAAAAAGCTTAACTGTCCTTATATATGATGATAACATGATCATTTACATAGAAAACACAGGAATTGAAAAGAAAAAACTACTAGACTTAACAACAGAATTTAAATTTTGAAAGGTTGCAGGATACAAGGCCTAGATACAAAACCCAACTGTATTTCTATATATTAGCAACAATTAACAATAAAATTAACAAAAATGATTCCATTTATAATAGCATTTAAAAATAAAATAGGAAAAGCTTTAACAAAAATACAAGACCTGCATTCTGAAAACTACAAAAAACTGGGAAAGGAAGTTGATTTTAAAAGACCAAAATAAATAGAGAAATATATCATAATCATAGATAAGACTCAATATTGTTAAGATGACAATCTTCCCCAAATTGATCTACAGAGTCAATGCAATCCCAAATGAAATTCTAACAAGCTTTTTTTTAAAGGAACTGATGAGCTGATTTTAAAGCTTATATAGAAAGGCAAAAGACATAGACAAGCTGAACAATTTTGAAAAAGACAAAAGTTGGAGGACTTTTAGGTACCTGATTTCAAGATTTATTACAAGGCTACAATAATCAAGACAGTACACACTGCTGGCATCAAGCTAGACATACAGATCAATGGAACAGAATAGAAGCACAGAAATAGACCGACACTTATATGGTCAGTTGATTTGCAACAAAAATGTCTAAGTAATTCAATGGAGACAAAATAAACTTTTCAATAAATGGTACAGAAACAACTGGATAGTGCTACAGTAAAAAAATCCTTGAACCTTACCTCACATCATATACAAAAATTAATTCAAAATGCATTACAGACCTAAATACCAGCACTAAAACTATTAAATTTCTAAAAGAAAACACAGGAGAAAAATCTTTATGCTATTGGATTAGAAAAAGATTTCTTAAACAGAACACCAAAAGCCTAAACAAAAGAAAAAAATGTATAAAATGGGTTTCATGAATATTAAAAATTTTTGCTCTTCAAAATACATGATTTAGAAACAGAAAAGCAAGCCACAGACAGCAAAAATTTTTGCAAAATATATATTTTTAAAAGGGCTTGAGGGAAAGCGGATATGGCTGAACCCACTGGGCGCCTGCCTACCACATGGGAGATCCTGGGTTTGGGTCCCCATGCCTCCTAAAGAAGATGAGCAGATGTCCCACCTGCCACAACGAGCTAGACACCGCACTGGGCTGCAACAAGCTAGATGCTGCACCCCACTGCAAGGAGCTAGATGCCTGTACTGTAGCAATGAGCTAGATGCCCGCACCGCAGCAGTAAGCTAGACGCTACGTTGCCACAATGAGCTAGATGCTGCACCTGCTGCAACACGCAGATGCCTAAACAAGCAGATGCCACAAGCCAGCAGACACTGCAGCCTGCAGGGAGCAGATGTGGCTCAGGCTGTTGGGTCCTCACCTCCCACGTGGGAGGTCCCGAGTTCAGTTCCCAGTGTCTCCTGGAGAAGGCAAGCAAACAATGAGCAGGCAGATGAGAGAACAATCTAGGGGAGGGAGGGGATAAGTAAAAAATAAAACAAAT
>JAQZBX010043658.1:0-21550 GCA_029593785.1 Cabassous unicinctus | reverse complement strand
CGGGTGCGCTATCCATTGCGCCACAGCCGCTTCCTGCCGTGAGGTTGCCGCATCAGCCCACCGCACCGCTCAGGCCGGCGTGCCCTCACAAGGAGGCCTCGGGGCGCGAACCCGGGCCTCCCATATGGTAAACGGGGGCTCTATCCACTGAGCCACACCCGCTTCCCCAGGCCTAGATGTTGCTGTGAAGATGTTTTGTAGATGTGATGAGCATCTACAATCAGTTGACTTTAACTAAAGGCAATTACCTTTGATAATGTGGGTGGACCTCATCTCATCAGCTCAAGGGAGAAATTCTGCCTCAAGACTACCTCCTATGCTCCTCTCTGAGTTTTCAGTGAATTTGGACTCAAGACTTCAACATTTATCCTTACCAGAATTTCAAGCCTGCTGGTCTGCCCTACAGATTTTGGACTTGACAGCCTCCACAAGTGCATGAGCCAATTTCTTAAATAAATGCCTTTATCTATCTATCTATCTATCTATCTATCTATCTATCTATCTATCTATCTACCTACCTACCTACCTATTTAGATCAATATAGATATAGATAGATTTTGATACACACATATATGTATGTATGTATGAATGTTCATACATACATATAACCTGTTGGGTCTGTTTCTCTGGAGATCCCTGACTATTGCAAGGTGTCAGCAGGATGGGGTTTAGGGGCAGAAAACATTACCTGTACTTTTAGACACCAAGTTAGGATCAAGAAGTGAACCACCACACTTTGAACAGAAACCATCTTCAAGTTCAATAAGCACTGCAAAGAAACATAACATTGTGAAAGAAAGCATGAAATTTTAGCTTTGTTGTGGGTATGTTTGTGCATCACTATAGAGCTAATGAATCCCAACCTCAAGTCTGAAGACTGGCTCTCCAGACTCTTCTATTTACTAATCCTGCCTGGACAGCTCACCTGGATGCCTGCATTCTGCACAGAGGGATGGGGTGAAGCTGGCGTTGGCCCTGCCTGAGAAGGTCCTTGATGAAGAAATGAATCCCCAAACAGACAGCTTCTTGTCTTGTAGAAGGCCAGTTAGAGAAGAAGAGAAGATCTTACAGGCTCTTGCTAGCCTCTGTATGTTTTCTCACCTTAGATGAACACTATTGATGAGGGAAATACTGGGATCCCAACCCCGCCCTCAGCAGAAACCCGCAGCTTTAAAAAAATAAACTCCCCTCGGTCCCTCTCTCCCCTCCTTCCTCCCCTTTTCTCCATGGAATCCACATCAGGAAGATAAGCACCCCAGGCTGCCCCTTTGAATTGAAATTTACAACTCTATACAGATAATGACTCTTTTTCCTCCCTAATGGCCTGCTTTTAGAAAGATAAGCTAACTGTTGCTTCTCAGCCTTTGTAACCCCAACTGCCCGCTTGCTCAGGAATTTGCCTGCTTAGTATACCTATATCAACTTATGAAAATCGGAAAACAGGGCTCAGATTTTTTGGAAATTTGACTCTCCTCTGGGGCCACACGTAATAAAACTTTGCTCACCTGTGCTCCCAAGAGTGCCATTTGGGTTATTTCTGGCTGGCCGCAACACTATGACCCATTTCAAAAGTATGTTATCTGGGAAGCAGGTGTGGCTCAGTGGATAGAGCCCCCGTTTACCATATGAGAGGCCCCGGGTTTGCTTCCCGGCGCCTCCTTGTGAGGGCAGGCCGGCTTGCGCGGCGCAGTGGGCTGATGCGGCAAGACCTCACAGCAAGGGGGAGATAAGCAGACACAGAGAAGACACGCAGCGAATGGACACAGCAGCACAAGCAGCAAGGGGGGATAAATAAATAAAATAAATATTAAAAAAAAAAAAGTATGTTATCAATGTTCTTTACCAGTAAGTCTTGAAATTTGTTAACCTAGGCCTCAAATTAACTTAGGACTTCCAAATATGTCTCAGAATTACAAAGTTTCACCATGATCAACTTGTCTCATTACTTATTGTAAGTACAGCAAAGGCAGTATTTCTCACTTTCTTCCTTTGTTTATATAATGAGCACAATTAGCAAGACTAGTCAAGCAGTTGAGGTGAGTGAGCCATCAGTCATTTTTCCATGCAGCTCTTACTACGTGACAAGATCTTAGTTATGAGTCTGTTTTATTTCTTCCCATAGAAACGTGGCCCGGCCAGATGAAAGCTACTACATCAGTTTGCACATTCTAATCACTTTCCATGGTCTCTAAGGTTGTTTGCCAGCAAGACACAGGAAAATTAGTCTCTAGCTTTTTAATGGGCTTTAAGTGCCGGGTTTAACTGAGGAACTCAGTCCCTGGGAGCAGCTATGAGGTGAGCTCACTCGTCAGCTCCTAAGACTGATGAAAGGTAGACAAAGGAAAGGTTCCTAGCAGCCCCTTTTCCTAGGGTCAGCCAGCTTGGGTGTTCGGTCTGGGAGCTGGACCCAGATGCCCCCAAGACCTCTAAAACTCTGGGGACACCCAGAGACGTAAGGCTCCCAATCCCCAAAACGTGGGACAGTGAGCAGGGCTCCCGATTCCAGGACGTTGGCTCAGTGAGCAACCCTTTCTGTCAGGATAGTGGTGGGATGCCATTCAGACTGATGAATGTGTCTTATCCTCCCCTAGGATAATGGGTAGCTTTTCCAGCATTCCAGCAGGCTCCCCATTAGGGTGTCTTCTCAGAAACTGGGATGACCTAACAATGGTCTAAAGAAGAGGCTAATCTCTCTCTGCAACACGATGTGGCTGCAGTACAAGTTAAAGGGTGGCCAGGAGTAGCTGCTAAAGGGGACCCTCAATCTAAGCCCTATACTTCAGATAGCCCTACTGTGTAACAGGGAAGGAAAGTGGGTAGACCTTCCCTATATATAGGTTTTCGTAGCCCTATGTCATAATAAAAGCCTTAGAGGTTCTTGTCAGCTATGCTATGCAGAAGGAAACTTCAGAGTGCAGGGTGAGCCCCTCCCAGGAAGGAAGACAATATCCTAGATGACCCCCTTCTTAGTGGCACACCTCGCTATGACCCAGCTTCAAACCCAGAAGCCCCTTTAAATTCACTTCCAGCAGAGGCTGCATCACCTCCTTCGTATGACCTAAGGCCTAGTCCAGTGGGTCATACCCAAAGTGGAGCCTCATTCCACCCAGCTAGGGAGCTGGAGGTCTCTACCCTTTAAGGAAAGTAGCTAATGGGGACGCAGGAACCTTTAGGGTGCATGCCCCCTTCTCTATGGCCAATCTGGCATAGTGCAAAGAGAAGTTATTTCGGTTCTATGAGGACCCCACCAAATTTACTGAGGGATTCCAACACCACACAATGATCTATGAACTAGCATGGAGTGACATGCACATTATTCTTTCTCCTTGCTGCACCCCAGAGGAAAAGCACCATGTCTGGACTGAAGCCCAAGGGCATGCCAATAAACTGGCCACCCAACAGCCTAATCAGTATGTGATGGGAACAACAGCAGTCTCTAATACAGATTCTGAATGGAACTATCAAAGGGGACAGGCAGATCTAAAGGCTAGAGACCATATGGAAACAGGTTAGTAAAATAGGGAATCAATAGATGATCTGGAACCTGGCAAGAAGTCCACATGGCTATCAGTACCCCCAAGATGGCTGCTGGAAGACTCTCACAGATTCTCCCATTTGGAACAAGATTTCCTCCAGAAGCCAGGAGAAGCCCTGGATATTCTCCAGGGGCCTTATCATTGGCCCCTTCTAGGGGATTGATGGGTGGGATAATCAATCAAAACAGCAAACAGCTGGGACTCCTCCCATGTCATTAGCAAAGGGGTGGAATAATTAATGGTTTAAAAAGCAAGTGCAAAGGCCTTTTGCTCTCTCTCTTGCCTTTTGACCCTGTTCCTGCCTTCTGTGCCCTGCTCTCGCCATGTCCTCCCCACATGGATCAACATGCAAGTAAAACCTGGGCATTTATAATCTATAATAGGAAACTGTAGTGTATAAATCAGCCCTCTTTATCACCCTTCAGCCCCTTCCTCTACCTGGGACCTATGATCTGTTATTTTCTCCCATTTCTCTTCCCTCCCTACCTTAATAAATTACTAGCCTAATCAATGTGTCATGCTCTTGAAATTCATTTCCTTCAGTTTAGCCAAGGACCTAAACAAAATCCGGTTACAATATGATCACATGTCTCCTTGAAGGGATGAGGAGGTGCGTTACCAAAGCAGTCAATCACAGTATGTTCAGGGAAATTACTCAGGGACAAGGTGAGAACCCAGCCTTATTTAAGGGAAGGTTGGTGGAGGTAATGAAGAAATATACTCTAATAGACCCTAACTCTAATGAAGGACAGACCCTCATAGCAACTTACTTCATCAGCCAGTCTGCTCCGGATATCCGTAAGAAGCTGCAAAAGCTTGCTACGGGTCCCCAAACTCCCATGAACACCCTTTTAGATACAGCCTCCTCAGTCTTCAACAATCGAGACCACGCAGCCAAGGTGGAGAAGGTAAGGAGTGGTAAGGTGAAGGCCCCAGAACAGGCTCGCCTTTTTGCAGTCGCTGTTAAAGGCAACCCGTCAGTTAAAGGCAACCTGTCATCTCAGGGCCACCCGAATTCAGGCTCCACATCAGCAGAAACCTGCTTCAAGTGTGGACAGGTTGGCCACTGGAAAAGTGGCTGCCTCAAGCCATCTGGCTGCCGGCAGCCGCCAGGGCCTTGCCCCAGGTGTGGAAAGGACGGGCATTGGACCCAAGAGTGCACCGCTCCCCAAAGAGGGAGCAGGGCTCCCTCACGAGCCCTGCTCGCTGACCCTGATGACTGAGGGGGCCTGAGGCTAAGCGTGGCTCCCTGGACGACACCACGAACTATCAGCCAGGAGGAGGAGCCTCGGGTGACCCTTGATGTGGCAGGTACAATTGTATTTCTTAATTGATACGGGAGCCACTTGTACCATCCTCACTTGCCACTCCAGACCTCTTTCATCTCGGTTGTGTGTTATAGTGGGAGTTAATGGGAAATAAAAATCTAGACAGTTTACTAAACCTCTCCCCTGTAGACTAGGAAAACTAATAAGCTTTCAGTTCCTAGTTATTCCAGAATGTCCGGTCCCATTAATGGGACGAGACTTTCTCCATTTCCTAGGGGCTGCTAGCATTTGTTGGTAGACCCCAGCCTAAACCCCCAGGTATATAATGCCCTGGAAATGAGAGTGGGTGGACCTGAGTTCGAAACTGTCTGGCTGTAGTATTAGCCTCAGACCCAGGGACCCCACTCAGCGAAATCGCTCAAGAAATAGCCGACCAAATCAATCCTTTGGTATGGGATATAGGGGTTCCAGGTCGGGCTCTTCGGGTTCCCCTGGTTTCCACTGCTTATAATACCAATCAACCCTACCTTCATAGGAAGCAGCATCCCCTTAAGGAGGGAGCTGCTAAGGGCCTCTGGACCATGATTAAAAATGTTCTTGGAGAACGGCCTTCTAACCCCCTGCCAATCTCCTTGCAACACACCATTCTTCCTGTGAAAAAGCCCAGCAGCGCGGCTGGTTCAAGACTTAAGAGCAGTCAATAGCTTTGACATACCCATTCACCTGGTGGTGCCCAACCCTTATACTTTGCTAAACCAGGTCCCAGAAACTGCAGCTTGCCTTACTATTCTTGAATTAAAGGATGCCTTTTCCTGCATTCCTCTCCACCTGGACTCCCAATTCCTTTTTGCCTTTGAATGGCAGGAGTGCAACTTTAAACCTCCAGTGCAGCTTACATGGACTGTGTTGCCACAGGGGTTCTGAGACAGCCCCCATATTTTTGGGAATGCCTTAGTTCAGCATCTAGCTGATCTCCACTCGCCTCAGGGCTCCCTTTTACATACGTGGATGATCTGTTGCTTTGTAGTCCAACAAAGGAAATTTCCGATGCCAACACCATATTAGTCCTTCATTTCCTAGCCGATAGGGGTTAGAGTGTCAGCATCCAAGGCACAAATCTCTCGGCAGAAAGTCTCCTACTTAGGGTTTCTTCTCACCCCTGGGGAAAGGTCTCTCTCCCCAGAAAGAGTTCAAGCCATCACTAGTATTCCCCAGCCATAAACAAAGAAACAACTGTGGGTTTTCCTAGGGATGGCTGGTTACTGTAGACTGTGGGTACCCAGGATTGGAGAAATAGCCCTGACTACCATACAGTGCTATTACAGCGGCCGATAACTATCCCTTAGAATGGGGAACAAACCAGGAGACTGCCTTCCGTGCCTTAAGACAGGCCTTAGTTAGCCCTTCAGCCTTAGGAATTCCTAACTTAAATAAGCCTTCCTTTCTGTATGTAACTGAGAAGAAGGGAGTGGCTCTAGGGGTGTTAGTCCAGAAATTGGGTGAGATTTCTCGACTAGTAGCCATTTTCCCTAAACCCTTTGGATAACACAGCGCAGGGATGGCCACCTTGCCTGGGAGCAATGGGGGCAACCGCCCTTTCAAGCGAGCAAGCCACCAAATTAACTTGGGGGCAACCTCTCACAGTCTTCACCCCACACAGGGGTGAAAGACGTGCTTGAGGCCAGGGGCCACCAATGGCTTACAGGTAGCCGGTTAATTAAATACCAGGCTTAATTACTAGAGACCCCTGAGGTGCAGCTAAGGGTGTGTCAGCCCCTCAACCCGGCCACCCTGCTACTGGTAGACGGCCCAAGGTCAGATTCTGAGGGGCCCCTTCTCCACTCCTGCCTTGAAACTCTTAACCAAAATCTCTCAAGCAGGCCAGATTTAAAGGATGAACCTCTAGCAAATCCCAGACCTTGAGTGGTTCACAAATGGAAGCAGTTTCATTAGGAAAGGAATTAAAAGGGCAGGCTATGCAGTGGTTTGGTTTCTCCATTTGAAACCATAGAAGCCCAAGCCCTTCCCCCTGGGACCTCGACCCAGAAGGCAGAGCTGGTCGCCCTCGTCCGAAGTTTAAAGCTAGCAGCTGGGAAAAGGGCTAACATTTACACAGACTCCAAGTATGCTTTCCTGGTCCTCCATGCCCACTCTGCTGTGTGGTGGGAGGGAGCGAGGCTTGCTCACTAACAGTGGGTCACCAATAAAGCACAGGCAAGAAATCCTAGACCTACTGGAGGCTGTTCTGTTGCCCCGAGAAATAGCAGTTAGGCATTGCCCAGGGCACCGGAAAACAGACACTGCTGTAGCCAGGGGAAACGCCCCAGCAGATGCAGCCTCTAAAGCTGCAGTGCAAAGCTCAGTCTCCCTCTTAGCCCTTACCCCAGAACCTGTGTACCTAAAGCTCCAGATTATACCCACGATGAAAAAACTACAGCGGCTAGCCTAGGGTTTACCCTGGAAGCTAGTGGGTGGTTTGTCAAGAAAGCTCAACTCTACCTGCCAGGAACCGTGCATTGGAAAGTCCTACACGGATTCCACCAAGCCACGCCCTGACCAGCTTAGCCAAACGGGTCTTCAAGGGCCAGGGTCCGGCAAAACAATCAAAGAGGTGCAATTAATGACCCAAACAACGGGAGGCTTAGCAAACCTCCTCCCTGAAGTCCCCCTTTCCAGATGTGGGGATCATACCCTGGGGAGGACTGGCAGATAGACTTTACCCACATGCCATCCTGCCAGGGCTATCAGTACCTCTTAGTACTGGTCGATACTTTTACTGGGTGTGTGGAAGTGTTTCCCATTAGCAGGAAAAAGGCAAACGAAGTGGCTAAAGCCCTCCTAAGGGAAATAGTTCCCAGGTTTGGACTACCAAAGTCCCTCCAAAGTGACAATGGGCCAGCCTTTATTCGCAAAATAATCAAGGTCTCTGAACCGCCCTTGGAATTAAATATCATCTTCATAGTTCCTGGAGGCCCCAATCCTCAGGGAAAGTAGAAAGAGCTAACTGTACCCTAAAACAAATTCTGGTCATGCTTTGCCAGCAAACTACATCACCTTAGGGCACCAACCTGCCCATTGCTTTGCTGAGGCTGCGTGTAGCTCCAAAGGATGCATTCCAGCTTAGCTCCTTCGAGATGGTCTATGGGCGGCCTTTCCTCACCCAGGACCTAGTACTAGATCAGGAGACCCAAGAACTCACCAAATATTTCATCAACCTAGGAAAAACTCAACAAGTTATGCAGGAGCTTGGGAATAAGATCCTCCCTAGCCCCAACTGTGAGTTACCTCTACCTAGAGTTAAACCCAGAGACCAGGTTCTGATCACAAACCTGGCAGGAGAACGGGCCTCATTCCCAGTTAGAGCCAAAATGGAAAGGACCTTCCTCTGTGGTTCTGATCACTCCCACAGCTGTTAAAGGAATTGCCAGCTGGATGCACTTATCCCGAGTAAAGCCAGGTGCCCAAGGAAGTGCCAACTCACCAGAAGCACCTGATGAGACGTTCGAGTGCCAGCCATTGGACAGCCTGAGATACCTCTTCAAGAGACAAAGTAGTGTCTGTGCCAGAGCCAGTTCATAAACTGTGTGCTCTTCCCTCTAACTCTAGCAAAAATGAAGCTTCATGTATTCTACTTCATCTTCCTATGGCTAGGGGGAGGGCAAATCAGACACCCCTTAAGAAATCTTGTCCAAACAGCAGCCAACTTAGCCAATAAATCCTCATGTTGGCTCTTTGTGAACCAACCAGAAACATCCATGGCCTGGCCAGCTGCTCCTAAGCACTGGGCAATCACCAATCTCTTAGTACGGCCTATTGCCAAAATATCACCCAGTGCAGGGGTAGAATACGGACAACCCATCAACCAGCTTCTCACCACACTCTGAGCTAGCAGCATCACCTTGGAACCTCCCCTCTCCCTCTACTGGGACCTCTATACATCTCAGTTCACACTCCTAAGATGGCTGGGGGGCCATCCGGAAGGTGTTACAAGAGGTAAAATTAAGTTGGCCCAGGAAAGGAGGGGAGGGGGAGTGTTGGGAGGCATTAGAGCAGATAGATGGGGAAGGTAGTGTTTTACTTAACAATGCCTTGTTGCTTTGTAGGCATTAATGTTCTGGTGTAAAGATTGTGTGTCTATCCAACAGGGAGCTGTAGTATTTAAATTGACCAACCTAATGTTACAACTGCTTTGAGGTGGCCAAATGTAAGCTAAAAGCCTTAATTAAAAAGTGGTGCAATTTTGTATAACTTAGCATCAGTAGTTCAATAAATTTGGATTGCCATGAAAAGGGATTGCATTATTTAAAAAAAAAAGAAAGAAAGAAAGAAAGAGAGAGAAAGAGAGAGAGAGAAAGAAAGGAAAGAAAGAAAGAAAAGAAGAAAGGAAGGAAGAAAGAAAGAAAAGGAAAGAAAGAAAGAAAGAAAAGAAAGAAAGAAAGAAAAAGAAAGAAAGAAAGAAAGAAAAAAAAAAGAAAAAGAAATGTGGCGTGACCTTAGCAGAAAATGGAGCAAAGCAAAACTTGAGAAGGGCAGAGGGCAGAGCAGGCAAGACTGATGTATTCAGTTTAGCTCCTCTCTCCTGGGTGGGGTTGCCTCAGGGAACTCTGCTCCTGACCTGTTTTTGGTACCGAAGGCTTTGTTGTTTCAAGCAGGGTTCAAAAAGGGAGCTTTTCGATTTCCTACAAATAGTTCTCAATGTTTATTAAACTAGAGCTTAAGTCAATACAACAGAAATTCTCTGTTTCATCTCTTTTTCCCTAGTCCAAACTACCTTGTAATTAGTTGCATCTAAATAAAATCCTTTTTTTTTTTTTTCACTTTCCTTTTTTGAAGACCTAAACCACATACCTAGTGAGAGGAGCCAAGGATCTGAGGGGTGAAAGTCATCCAGCTTCTTCTTGGTGAGCCCATACCTCATTCTGTCTTGCTTGTCACTTTTAGCAAACAACAAATTTTTTTTTATTTTATTTAAAAAATTTTTATTGATGTATATCATGCATTCATGAACATACACAAACAGTAAGTGTATAGTGAAAGTTGTAAGCTTACAAAACAAACATGCATACATACAGGACTCCCATACATCACCCCACCAGCAATACCTTGCATTGTTGTCATATGCTTGTTGCAGATGATAAAGAGCATCAACAAAATATTACTAGTAACTATAGTCCATATCTTACATTTGCAAACAACAAATTCTTAACTCACCTTTTGTCTGTGATCTTATTTTCCACGAAAATTGGGTATATTCTTGGCAAGATCTGGAACAACGCAGAGCCTGTGATTAGCAGGGGCATTGTGCAGGATAAGGACCTAGTAAGAGCAGCAAACCTCTTTGCTGCTGGAATTTCAGTTCCTTCTGCTCTGTTGGACTCTGTTAAAGACCTATTCTCCCACCCTACTCTATCTCTCAGGGCTTTGTCATTTTCAGTAAGGATTGTGAACTGAGTATCCCCATAATTTAGATTTTTTCTATATAACTTCATAAAAATAATGGGGGAGAGATTTATATAGGGCAATTGTGGTCCCTCGTCTGTAAAACTTGTTAAAATAGTGAAATTGGTATATGGAAGGATGATCCAAATTAGAATTCCCCTTTGTTGTTCCCAGGACCATGATTCCTGAAAAATAACAAAAGCTGGAATACTCTATCTTGGCATCTTGGTGAGATGAAGTTATGATGTTTATGGGAAAGAAAGACCACATGCTTGATTGCCATGCACATAAATACCTAGGAAAGGTAAAAAAATCACATTAAGAACATATTATAGGAAGCAGATGTGGCTCAAGTGGTTAGGCTCCCGTCTACCATATGGGAGGCCCCGGGTTCGATTCCCGGGGCCTCCTGGTGAAGGCAAACTGGCTTGGAGAGCTGATGGCCCATGCAGCGTGGAGAGCTAGATGCAAGATGATGCAACAAAGGAACACAAGCAGACACAGAAAAACACACAGCAAATGGACACAGCAAGCACAAGCAGCAAAGGGGGGATAAATAAATAAATAAAATAAATCTGAAAAAAAAGAACACATTATAGTGAGCAGAACTAACGCAGCTGGTTTATAATGGGATTGTGGCTGAAAAGGGTAGTCTTGGGATGAAAATGTCAATTGAAAGTGTAAGAAACGTGGATAAGTTTAGTTTTCACATAAAGGTAATATAAGGCAGGGAGAATAAAACTAATGTCACCTGGCAGTCGACTGCGTCAGTCACCTATACCTGAGTTAAACAGGAATAAAGGAAACCAGCTCAAACCGATCCTATAGCTGGTTAAAAGGGCACGAAAGAAAGAATTATGACAATTCAAATTCAGTACTAGATTCCATTTCTTATTTGTTGAAATGGCGAGTAACTGGCCAAAACTGCTGGAATGTGATAAGGGAAGCTGTCAATCAAAGACTGTGGGACTTGCGTGGGAAAGTTAGACCTCTCAGATAGGCTGTATCCTCTGGAGTACCCAATAAACAGAGAAACAGGGGAGGGTTTGCGTGTTAGGCCTAGGGGTATAAAAGTGTGTCACTTTCTTTTGTTCGAGCGCCAGCCAGATGTTTTGGTTGCACAAGATTGAGAATAAAATCTTTTCTTCTCCACAATTGGGTGAGCTATATTTCTTCCAGGACCGGATTTCTTTCTAAGAAAAGAAAGCTAGAGAATAATTTAGGGACTGAAAAACACAGTGAACCCAGAGGTGGATGAGAATTGTGGTTAATAGTACAAATACAAGAATGTCCTTCTATGAACTAGAACTAATGTACCTCACTATTGCAAGGCGGTAAGAATGTGGAGAAGCATGGCAAAAATACAATTAATGTAACCTATGGACTAGAGTTAACAGCAATACTGGAATTTTCTTGTATCAATGTCAAAGATGTACTGTGTTAATAAGAGGGGGGGGGTATGAAAAAAATATTTAAAATATATGCTATAGACCATAGTTAGTGGTAATAGTCTGATGACATTATCTCATAATCTGTACAAATGTTCCACAACAATGTAGTGTGTTGGTGGAGGGGTGTTGTATGGGAATCCCACACATGTGCATGATTGTTTTGTAAGTTCACAACTTCTCTAATAAAAATAAAAATAAAAAAATAAACAAAAAACCAACAAAAAAACCCACATTAAGGACTTTAAGAAAAAGAACTTGAATTGAGGTTTTCTAAGGTAATATAAAATACTCTTTTTGGTTGTTCATTCCCCACTGCCCCTAACACTCTACCCTAATCTCTCCACCCCAACAGTCCAAACATCTCCAGGACAGTTGGGTTCCTCAGCTTCCCCTGCCCTTGTCTTGCTTGAAAGTCATCTTGTTCTAGGTCTCAATTTCCACATCTGGGATGCCAGGAAACCTCTATCCAATCGGCTCTCTATAGGAAGCTCTCAAGACTTTATCACCAAAGTCCCTGAGCACTTTGAAAGGCATACTCTAAAATATAATGGACTTTATCAGTATTTATCAGTGTTGTAACCCTTTGCCTTGATCAACTTGCCTTGTACCTAAAGAAAGTCCATTATCTTATACTTTCCTCTTTTGAAAGTATAAACTACACACCTCATAAGGCAAATAAAGTAATATCAATAAAGTTTTTTTTTTCCTTATTTTTTGGTTTTATTTCTTTTTTATTTCTTGTTTTTTTTTCTTTATTTCCTGTTTTCTTTTATTTTGTTTTTTATTTTGTTTTTTTCTTTATTTCCTGTTTTTTTTTCTTTTTTTCTTTTGTTTTTTTTCTTTCTTTCTTGTTTTTTTTTCTTTTTCTTTTTTGTCTTTAGTGTTTTTTTCAATAAAGTTTTATACCTTGGTGGACGCCATCTTGGCTCAGAAGGCTTTGTTGTTTCAAGCAGGGTAGCTCAGAATAGGAAAGAATTAGTAAATGCCACAATAAAATCCTGACCAATTGTTTAAACATTTCAAGCCTCAGTGTAGTCTCCCTTTTTGTACAATAACCACCCTCAAGGCCACCAAAACACTCCTATCAACATGGCTTTGAAGATGAGATCTCCAAAGAGAAAAATAAAGGTGTTTTGTGTGTAGAAAAGAATATTCAGAGATCATAAGAGTTAGCTTGCCTTTTAAAGGCAGGGTGTTTTAAATCAGAAATTTATCAAACAAGAGAAATTCTCCCCTCTTGCCTAGAAAGTTAAAATCCAGAGGAGGGAGGAATTGTTTGTTTAAAAAATCCTAGTCTGTTTTTAATCTAACACATATATAGTGTTTACCATGGACCAATGTTCTAAAAGCTTTACAAGCATTAAATCACTCAATTCTCATACACCCCTATAGGATAGGCATCATTATTAACCCCATTTAACTGATAAGGAAACTGAGATCCAGAGAACTTAAGTAACTTCCCCAAAGACACACAACTGGTAAGTGGTAGCACTGGGATTTGAACCCAGTCAGTCTGGCACCAAAAGTCTATGTGCTCAATCTCTACACCATACCATCTCCCCTCACAAGGAATATTGAGTAGAGACTGAAATTTAAAGACATGTGATTGTAAGACACTCTGTTAAACTCAGCTTGACAAATTAAAAAAAAACCTCCTTTGTTAAATAGTAAACATGACAGAATAGTTAAATATCTAGAAATAAGTCTTTTAACAGAATGAGAGAATAAGATGGATAGTCTTATGAATTCCTCCAACCTTATCAAAACTGGCTTCATGATGCATTACAGTATCTGCTTTGCTGCAGCTATAAGGGAAAAGGGAACATTTTCATCTTATTTTTCTGAGATTTATTTTACTAGCAATTGTTATTAAAAAGGCCAGCATTTTCAAGAACTAAGTACTAGAAATACAAGTTAGCTCTCATAGAAAAGGGCAGGCCTGAGAACCTTAAAACTTATGGTATAGACAAAGAAAAGGATAAAAGAGAACTTTTTATTTATTTTACCCCCCCCTTCATTGTTTGCACCCACTGTCTGCTCTCTCTATTTCCATTTGTTGTGTGCTCTTTGTGTGTGCCCATCTTCTCTTTAGGAGTCACTGGGAACCGAACCTGGGACCTCCCATGTTGGAGAGAGGTGCTTAATCACTTGAGCCACCTCAGCTCCCTGGTTTGTTGTGTCTCTCATTGTCTTTCCTCTTTGTGTCTCTTTGTTGCATCATCTTGTTGCACAGCTCTCTGTCTTGCTAATCTTCTCCAGGAGGCACCTGGGAACCGAACCCAGGACCTCCCATGTGGTAGGTGGGAGCTCAATCGCTTGAGCCACATCCACTTCCCAAGAGAGAATTTTTAACAAGTGGAATATGTGGCATGAAATCTCTTTCTACAGTATTCATAAACAGGTTGCTTTTGATTCTCCTCTTAGAGACAATGTTTCAATGCATTTATGAAAAATTTTTTTCTTTGAAATGAGTTTGCAGAAATGTGAGAGGTTAAATTAGTTCAATTTGTATTTAAAATTTTGATGTATCATTAAATTACCTTCCACAAAAATTGTTCCAATCTTCCCCCCTGCTCCCGCCCAATAATGTTTGCTGCCTCTCATTTTGCCAGCATTGAGTATTGTCAAATTTTTTAAACTTAGAAAGTCTTTTGGGTAAAAATGCAATATCATTGTTTTAAAATTTGCACTTCTTTGATCACTGATCATCCGGCTTCAGGAATTTCTAGATATAGGAACTCAAACATGATCATCAGCACTTTCTTGCTATCTCTTGGCTTTTCTTCATTTTGTATATTGGTTTCGTTTCCTCCTACTGCAAAAGAACTTATTCAAGCAATCTGAGGACATGATCCCTAGCACCACCAGAGCACATGGACAGAGGTTAGTATCCCAACTGGAAACAGAGCTGTGCTCACACAACTCACTCTCCTTGGCATAAGTAAGGGGCAGAGAGATGTGTTCATAACCACTACAGTTTTAATCCAGTTTAGAAATACTTCAAGAGAATGAGTGTTCTAGCTTCTGGTCCACAGACTTGTCCATGCAATGATGTGACAGAGTAGCCCTGGCACCAACAACTTGCCTTCCATTGGTTTATTGACACTGTCAGTTTTGTACCATGAAAGGGCAGGTGTGCCCATACCTAAGAATTTCTCAAGACTGTAGACCTGAAATTACACAGGTTTGTACAATATGAAATTCTTGCACCTTTGTCCCCTCTCTTTGTGTGTCCACATCAGCTCCTGCTTGGTAGCTCACTCTACACAGCCTTACAATGTGACCCACCCCTAAGCCATATTAGATCCATCTCTCAGACCCTTCCTTTATCCTTGTTACTATAATGTGGGTAATAATTTGGTGGCCTATGCATCTTCATCCTCCTTTGGTGAGAGGTTTTAGATAATTGTACACTACATTATGCTTCTGTGGTCAATACTACTAAGCACTGAATGAAAAATATCACAATTTTATTTTGCAGATATTACTTGGAATTCAGCTGACCTATCTGAATTTTTTCCCTGACATGTACTTTTGGTTCTGCATTTTGCAGAGTACTGTTTGTCTTGGCTTGGTTTTGCCTTATGTGTGCTTGTTTTGAAACTTTATTTAACTTGAACAAACATTTAGATTCTTTTTTTATTTTCCATCATTCTCTCACTTCTTTACTTGTTTCATGTAAATATTTATTTCATGTACTGAAATGGCTGTTTGAGGAGCTCAGCAAATCCTCTCCCCAAAAATCAGTGATAAAACTGGACAAAATAGTAAAATAAATAACATTTTAAATTTACCAAAGGTCTAAAACAAATTTAGAAGCATTTCCTCAAGAAAGTCTTCTCAATCTTGGTAAGAACAGTGAAAGCCTGTGACATTTTAGTCAGGGGTTGCTCCTATTCCCTGATCCCCATCTCCATGGTGTTGAAGTTCTATCCTAGGTGGGAAGAGCAGGCCATGAGGACAGTTAGCTCTGCCGCCTGCCTGAAAGGGCTGACTTTATTTGGAGCAGAATATGGAAATATCTATGCCCATTGGTAGAGCTCTCAGTGGCAAACAATCAGGAGAGACTAACATCACAGGGATACTAATTGGGGCAAACAACAAAGCCAGCAGACGAGCCAGAAATTTAACAGGGAGATCCAGGGAAGGAGGTAGCTAAAGAGGACTCTGTTAAAATCACACATATCCTCAGTGATTTAGAAGACTGTGCACATGTGAAAAGCTGCACTAGGTCAGGAAAAAACAGAGAGGGTCCTTGAAAGCTGCTAGTCCATGGCTGAACATGGGCAGGATTGTAGTCTTCCTGAAATGTGAAAGCATTCCCTAAGCCACACACATATTCAACTGCAAAATATGGAAGTCTTACTGGCTCAAGGTATTTAAGCATAACCTATGACCCAACATTGGAAACCACTAAGCTATGCTGACCTAGGGGCAACCCATAGGAAGCCAGGCTCAAGAATGAAAGCAAGAAGATTGTGGGAAGATGGTGGTGGATTAGACAGGCAGGGCTCAACTTTCTCACAAAAACAACGGAGAAAGAGTCAAAAGCTGGCCGAGGGCCTGCTTTGGGGGTTAGCAGACAAAGACAGTGCATCAAAACTCCCAGGAGGGTGAAGGACAGAGAGACGAGCATAGAAATGAAGATTATTAGGAAGGGTAAATCAAAGGTTAAAAAGATAGACAATGGTAAGATGACAACAGAAAGCCAAAGGACAAAATGGATGAAGCAAGTAATGCCTTTACAGTAATAACATTGAATGTTAATGGCTTGAACTCCCCAATCAAAAGACATAGACTGATAGAATGGATTAAAAAAATATGAGCTATCTATATATTTTGTCTACAAGAGACTCACCTCAAGTGTAAGGACACAATCAGGTAAAAGTGAAAGGTTGGAAAAAGATACTCCATGCAAATAATAACCAAAAAAAGAGCTGGAGTAGCAAAACTAATATTTGGCAAAATAGATTTTAAGTGCAAAACTGTTATAAGGGATAAAAGAAGGCCATTATATATTAATAAAATGGGCACTTCACCAAGAAGAAATAACTAAACTAAATATTTATATACCTAACCCAAGTGCCCCAAGATACATGAGGCACACACTAGCAAAGCTGAAGGGAGAAATAGATATCTCTACAATAATAGTTGGAAACTTAAACTTCAATATACTACTCTCAATATTGGGCAGAACATCTGGACAGAGGATAATTTAAAAAAACAGAGAGCTTGAATAATATGATAAGTGAATGAGACCTAACAGACATCTATAGAGCATTGCACCCCAAAACAGCAGAATATACATTCTTTTTCAAGTGCTCATGGATCCTTCTTGAAGATAGACCATATGTTAGGTAACAAGACAAGTCTCAATAAATTTTAAAAGACTGAAATTATACAAAACATTTTCTCTGTTCATAACAGAATGAAGCTGGAAATCAATAATGGATGGAAAAAGGGAAAATTCATAAATGTTTGGAGATTAAACAGCACAGTCTTAAATAATCAGTGGGTCAAAGAAGAAATTGCAAGAGAATTCAGCAAATATCTTGAGATGAATGAAAACAAGAGCACAACATATCAAAACCTATGGGACACTGCAAAGGCAGTGCTGAGAGGGAACTTTATAGCCCTCAATGCTTACGTTAAAAAAGAAGAAAGAGCTGAAGTTGAAGTCTAACTGTACACCTGGAGGTACTAGAAAAAGAATGGCAAACTAATCCCAAACTAAGCCAAAGGAAAGAAATAGTAAAGATCAGAGCAGAAATAAATGAAATTGAGAACAACAAAAACAACAACAACAACAACAAAAAGCAATAGAGAAAATAAACAAAACCAAAACTTGGTTCTTTGAGAAGAACAACTAAATCGACAAACCCTTAGCTGGACTGACAATGAAAAAAAGAGAGAAGACACAAATAAATAAAATCAGAAATGAGAGGGGGGACATTACCACTGACCCCGCAGAAATAAGAGAGATCATAAGAGGATACTATGAACAACTGTATGCCAAAAAAACTAGACAATGTAGATGAGATGGACAAATCCCTAGAAACACAAGAGCCAATGACACTGACCAATGACCAATGACACTGAAGAAATAGAAGACCTCAATAAACCAATCACAAGTGACGAGATTGAAACAGTCATCAAAAACCTCCCAAAGATGAAAAGCACAGGACCAGATGGCTTCAAAGGTGAATTCTACCAATCATTCAAAATGATCTAATACCAATCTTGCTCAAGGTCTTCCCAAAAAATTGAACAGGAAAGAATGCTACCAAACTTATTCTATGAAGCCATCACCCTAATACCAAAACCAGATAAAAATACTACAAAAAAATTAAATTACAGACCAATATCCCTAATGAATATAGATGCAAAAAACCTCAACAAAATACTTGCAAACTGAATCCAAAAGCACATTAAAAGAATTATAGGGAGCAGATGTGACTCAAGCAGTTGAATGCCCGCCTCCCACATGGGAGGTCCTGGGTTTGATTCCCAGTGTCTCCTGAGAAAACAAAAACAAACAACAAGCAAAACAAATGATAAAAGCATTTCAGGGAAGCCAATGTGGCTCAATGATAGAAAGCCGGCTTCCCACATATTAGGTCCTGGGTTCAATCCCCAGCCCCCGGTACCTAAAACAAAAGCATTATACACCACAATCAAGTGGGCTTTATCCCAGGTATGCAAGGGTGGTTCAACACAAGAAAATCAATTAGTGTAATAAACCACATTGATACATTGAAGAAGAAAACTCACATGATCTTCTCAATTGATGCAGAAAAGGCATTTGACAAAATGCATCACCCCTTCTTGATAAAAACACTCCAAAAGATAGGAATAGAAGGAAGCTTTCTCAGAGTGGATGTGGCTTAAGTGGTTGGGCGTCTGTCTGCCATATGGAGGGACCCGGGTTTGATCCCCGGGACCTCCTGGTAAAATAAAAATAGAAGGTTTTCAGGTAAGCCATCGGCCTGCGTGCATGCACGTGGCGAGCCAGGCCCCGCAGAGCCGTGCAGCAAGATGATGACCCAGCAAGGGAGAGAAACAGCGGAGAACCAAGATGAGACGCGCCGGAAACCAGGAACTGAGGTGGAGCAGGTGGCAGAGTGCCTCTCTCTCACATCAGAGGTCCCTAGGATCGAATCCCAGTGAAGACTGGAGGAGAAGGATGAGACGAGAAGGCAGGAAACAGACACAGAGGATCATCCAGCCAATGGACACAGGCAGCAAGTGGGAGAGGGGGGAAATAAATAAAGTAAATAAATACACCTTTAAAAAAAAAAAGAAGGAAGCTTTCTCAATATGGTAAAGTGCATGTATGAAAAACTTACAGCTAGCAGTGTACTCAATGGTGAAAGACTGAAAACTTTCCCACTGAGATCAGGAACAAGACAAGGATGCCCACTCTCACCATTATTATTCAATATTGTGCTGGAGGTTCTAGCTAGAGAGCAATTAGCCTAGATAAAGAAATAAAATGCACCCAAATAGGAAAGGAAGAAGTAAAACTTTCACTATTCGCTGATAATATGATCCTATACCTAGAAAATCCTGAAAAATCCACAACAAAGCTACTAGAATTAATAGACAAGTTCAGCAAAGTGGCAGGATACAAGATTAATATGCAAAAATCAATAGCGTTTATATACAACTGATGTGTAATTTGAGGAGGAAATCAGAAAAAAATTCCATTTATAATAGTGACTAAAACAACCAAATATTTAGGAATAAACTTAACCAAGAAGGTAAAGGACCAGTATCCAGAAAACTAGAAAACATTTTTAAAAGAAACTGAAGAAGTCTTAAATAAATGGAAGGATATTCCCTGTCCATGGATTGGAAGACTAAATATTGTTAAGATGTCAATTCTACCCAAACTGATTTACAAATTCAACACAATCCCAATAAAAATCCCAACAGTCTTTTCTGCAGAAATCAAAAAGCCAATAATCAAATTTATTTAGAAGGGTAAGGGACCCCAAATAGCCACAAATGTCTTAAAAAGGAAGAATGAAGTTGGAGGACTCTCACTTCCTGACTTTAAAGCCTATTACTTAGCTACAGTGGTAAAAACAGCAAGGTACTGGCACAAAGACAGACACGTTGACCAATGGAATCAATTCGAGAACTCAGAAATAGACCCTCACATCTACAGTCAAGTGATTTTTGACAAGGCTGTTAAGGCAACCCAGCATGACCAGAACAGTCTATTCAACAAATGTACTGGGAGAACTGCATGGCTATATCCAAAAGAAAGAAAGAGGACCCCTATCTTACATCTTATACAAAATTTAACTCAAAATGGATCAAGGACCTAAATATAAAAGCAAGAACCATGAAGTTCTTAGAAGAAAATGTGGGAAAACATCTTTAAGATCTTGTGGTAGGTGGTAGTTTCTTAAACTTTACACCCAAAGCACAAGCAACAAAAGAAAAAATAGATAAATGGGACCTCCTCAAAATTAAACACTTTTGTACCTCAAAAGACTTTGTCAAAAGGGTGAAAAGGAAGCCAACTCAATGGGAGAAATATTTGGCAATCACATATCCAATAAGGATTTAATATCCATATTTTGGCAGTATCTAAGGAATTTGAATATAGGCTTGCCATGTGATCCAGAAATACCATTACAAGGTATATACCCAGAAGAACTGAGACAGTGATGCAAATAGACAACTGTACACTGATGTTCATCGTGACACGAATAGACATCTGTACACTGATGTTCATCGTGGCGTTAGTCACAATAGCCAAAAGTTGGATAAAACCCAGATGTCCTCCAACTGATGAATGGATAAACAAATTGTGGTGTATACACATGATGGAATATTATGCAGCAATAAGAAGAAAATGAAGTCGTGAAGCATATGACAACATGGGTGAACCTGGAAGACATTATGTTGAGTGAAACAAGGCAGACACAAAAGGACAAATACTGTATGTGATTGCACTATTATGAACTAAATATATTGTGTAAATTCATGGAATTAATAATTAGAATATAGGTCACCAGAAAATAGAATGAGAGTAGAGAATGGAAAGCTGATGGTTAATCTGTACAGAATTGGTTAAAAAGTTGTTTGTAAATCTTTGGAAATGAATGGAAATGTTGAGAGCACATCCTGGTGTTTGTGACTAACAGAGCTATTATATAAGTATGACAGTGGTTGAAAGGGAAAGTCTTAGGACAGTTATATTATTAGAAGGAAAGCTAAAAATGTAACTTGGGACTGTATAACAGTGAAACTTCATGGAAAATATGAATATAGGTGACATTGCGTATATAAGACTGTTTTTACAAAATATAAATACAAATAAATTAGAGAGAATGAAACAGAATAGCAGCTATGTACGGCAGGGGAAGCACAGAGCGTCTGAGGGCTGATGAGTTTTGTTTGTTTGTTAGTTTAGTTGGTTTTTATCTTTTAGTATTGCTGCCATTGTTGCTGGAATAATGAAGATGCCCTAGGGATGTCTGGAGTGATGAATGCACAACTGTGTGATTGTACTGAATACCATTGATTGTACACTTTGGATGGAACTTATGCTTTATTATTATGCATCAATAAAATTGATTTGTTAAGAAAAAATGAAACAAGAAGAAAAACCCATGGGGGCGGATGTGGCTCAAATGGTTGGGCGTCCGTCTCCCATATGGAGGGACCTGGGTTCGATCCCCGGGACCTCCTGGTAAAATAAAAAAATATATATAGAAGGCACATGGGCTGCCAGGCTCTGTGTGCCGGTGAGCTGCCAGGCCCCGGGAGCCATGCAGCAAGATGATGACGTAAAAGGAGAGAGACAAGACGAGATGCTCCGAAAGCTCTGAAAACCAGGAGC
>JAQZBX010043657.1:0-21596 GCA_029593785.1 Cabassous unicinctus | reverse complement strand
AGATTTATTTATTTATTTATTTATCCCCCCCTTGCTGCTTGTGCTTGCTGTGTCCATTTGCTGGGTGTCTTCTCCGTGTCTGCTTATCTTCCCCTCGCTGTGAGGTCCCGCTGCATCAGCCCCTCGCACCACGCAGGCCGGCCTGCCCTCACAAGGAGGCCCCGGGAAGCGAACCCGGGGCCTCACACATGGTAAACGGGGGCTCTATCTGTTGAGCCACACCCACTTCCTGTTGTGAGGGCTTGCTGCATCAACCCACTAGGCTGCGCGGGCCGGCCTGCCCTCACAAGGAGGCCCCAGGAAGCGAACCCGGGGCCTCCCATATGGTAAACGGGGGCTCTATCGACTGAGCCACTCCCGCTTCCCCAGACAATTAATATTTTGTATGTATAAATAATTCCATATCTATAGATATTTGACTTACATACAGACTTTTTTCCACCAGAGAATATTTAATTAGGTGAATTTCCTTTTCTTTTCCTCTTGAGGATGTATTGATTTGTATTTCTTTACCTAAATATAGTGCTAAGGTTATCTTCTGAGCTTCTCCAGTAGTTTTTCCTCTTTACTAAGCTTTATATGGATCAGCATAAGTAAGATATGGCACTTTGAGTACAAATATTTTAAGTCTTACCTTCATTAATTCCTTTGATTCAGTCTACATTGTTTTTTTTTACACTTTATAGTTGAAAAATCACAGGCAAACTAAATTCAAGGAGGTAAAAGGAATGGCAAATCAAATATAATTAAATATTAAGGAATTCCTCAGGCCTCTTGTAATTCATGAGATACCTCTGCATTATCTCACTCATCTGCAACAAAAAAATAGACATAATTTGTCCTTAAAATTTAAGTCTCTTTATAACACAACTCTGTCTATGGTAAATTCTTGGCAGAATAACTGACATGTTCTGGAATGGGTTGGCACAGACAAATAATTTCTTTAACTAGTTTAGCTATTTTAAATTATACAGTAGGGTGTCCATTTCAGTTCAAATGAAAATGAGACACTGATTAGAACATCATAAGCAGAAAGAACTAGTGGGCAAGATATTAGTGCTCAGCTCCTTCCTCGAATTTCTAGTTTCTAGACTGATCATTTGAGCAATAGCAATAGTTATAAATTTTACTAGATTATGTGTTTATACTTTTAAATTTCAGGAGACATTCATTTTGTTACAAAACTGAATAATGATTTTCAAAGTTTAGCAATATGCATGGATTACATATATTTTTATTATTTTTTTTTTAATTTTAAAGAAGTTTTAGATTATATAAATGTTATATAAAAAATATAGGAGATTCCCATATGCCCCACCACCTCCCCTCCCACACTTTCCTACATTAACAACATCCATCATTAGTGTGGTACATTTGTTACAATTGATGAACACATATTGTAACATTGCTACTAACTGTGTACTGTAGTTTACATTATAGTTTACACTCTGTCCCCCACAATTTTGTAGGTTATGACAAAATATATAATGGCCTGTATCTGTCATTGCAGTGTCATGCAGGACAATTCCAATGTCCCAAAAATGTCCCCATTTTACACCTATTCTTCCCTCTCCTTCCCTTCAGAACCTCTGGTGGCCACTCCCTTTATATCAATGGTAAAAGTTCTTCCATTGCTAAAATAATAATGTCTATAGTAGAATAATAATAAGCCTACTTTAGTCCATTGTTCATTCCCCAATCTTGAGGATTTTGGGATGGTGATGCCCACTGTACTTCTAATTGTTACAGTGGGGAGCATAAATTCCAAAGTAAGACCCACTGACAGGGTGCCGAATTCCCGAGGTGTCTGCCCTGCTTATAGTGTCTGGATGTCTCTAGAGCCCTCAGGAGCCCCTGTGTATCTTTCTGAACACTAGAGGAACAACTGAATTAGTAGTTGGAATTAGATGAGATAAAAGTGCCTGGAAAGAAAATTTTAGGAGTAATTTTTCCATAACTTGTTGAGCTACCTTTTTCTGTTGTTTTACTTTTTTTGAATTTGAAATAAAGTTATTAAAAATGCAAAATAACAAATGTTGATTAGGATGTGAAGAAATTGGAACCCTCATACATTGCTGGTAGGAACATGGGAGGGTACAGCTGCTGCGGAAAACAGTTTGGTGGTTCCTCAGAAAGTTAAGTATAGAATTACCATATCACCACTCTTAGGTATATACCCAAAGAATTGAAAGCAGGGACTCAAACATATATATGCCAATGTTCATAGCACCATTATTCACATAGCTAAAAGGTGGAAACAAACTGTGTGTCTATCAGTGGATGAATAGATAAACAAAATATTATATACATAAAATGGAATATTATTGAGCCATAAAAAGGGATGAAGTTCTGATACATGCTACAACAGGAATAAACCTTGAAAACATTCTAAGTGAAATAAGCCAGACACAAAAGAACAAATATACAATATTATATATAATGATTCCACTTGTATGAGGAATCTAGAATAGGCAAATTCATAGAGACGGAAAGCAGAATAAAGGTTTCCAGGGGCTGGAGTGAGGCAGGATGTGGAGTAAATGTAAAACAAATCCTACAGAATTGAGGTCCACTGTCCTACCTCTCTTTTTTTCATTTGTTGACATCTTTCTTCCTTTAAAATGGATGCTTTCACTCCTCAGCCTCTCATTTGCCTGACCTCACTGTTTCCTCATTACCTGTAAGCATCATTTAAGAATTTAGTAGATACTACATGTTATTTTATCTATTCTCCTAAAATATTATCTGGTATTTAATCATACCTGTGATGCAAGATGAAAATATGGGTCTCATTTTGTTGTGGATGTGACTAGAATAAAAATGCTGTTAAGTGTGGATCAAGAATATTCTATTCATGGAAAGTTAATTCCTTTATTATAATAAAGAACTCTTCACAATAACTTAGAAGTCATTCAAAAGTGATCTAATAACAGGACTTTAAGTTGTGACATCTGTACTGCATAGATCAAACAGCAAGGCTAGAGAAAAACATTGAAAGAGAGTAAGATTTTCAGTCAGAAGATTAAGGCTTAAATGCTGTTTCTGCTGCCATGTGACCTTGAGTAAATTTCTTAAACTTTGAAGTGTATGCACATAATACTGTTTACAGTAGATCAGTTGTGTTCCTGTTTTTAAAAATTTATCTCTATATCCATTCTCTTTGACTTTTCAGCTCCTCCCATTAAGAGTGGAGACTATTTCCTCATTCCTTGAATCTAGGCTAGTCTTGTGACTTGCTTTGGTGAGTAGAATGGAGCAGAAGTTGCAATGTCCCAGTGCTGAGCCTGAGCCTTGAGAGGACTGGTACACCTCCACTCACTCTCTTCGAACCCTGTGACATCCATGTGAAGAAGCCCAGGCTAGCCTGCTGAAAGATAAGCGCACATAGTCCAGACACCTCTGCAGCCCCAGATGATCAGACTGCCAAACTCCAGACCTCTGAGTGAGGCTATCTTAGACTGCTCAGTCCCCCCAGAAGCCTTCCAACTTATTGTAGACTCATGAGCAAGCCCATTTAAAACCAGCTGATCCAGGTCTATACCAGAAGAAACAGTCAAGTCACAGACTTGTAAGTTAAATTAATTCTTATTGTTTCAAGCCACTAAGTTTGGGTGCAGTTAGTTACATAGCAATAGCTGTGTATACCACATAAAGTTGTGGTGAAGAGTAAATGTAATACATACATAATACACATTACAGTGCTGAGCACATAGAAGATGCTCAATAAATTGCAATTACTATTATTATCATACTCAAATCATCTGCATGTTTCTATAAAAGGATTTTTCCAATATGTCTGTTTGAAAGCTATATTTAGCTGGATACAAATGACGGAAATGCAAATGATCTTAAGCAAATAAAAAAAGAAGTGGTTTGTTAGAGCTGACATCAGATGGCACTAGGTCCAGACCTCAAAAAAAAATCACCATTTCTCTCTTCTCTCTGTTCTTTCTCTCTTCGTATTAATTTCATTTGACTACTATTACAGACAGGCTTTTTCCACAGAATGATAAAGTTAGCCATCCTCACCTATCCTTCCAGTTCCATGAGCATAGAAGTAAAAGCAGTTTTCTCTATTTATTCCAATAATAAAGTCCCAGAGAAGGGCTTCAATTGACCCAGCTTGGGTCACATGTCATATCTAAACCAACCACAGTGACCAGCTGATGGGGTTCTCTGGCCACCTCAGGTCGTGTGCTGACCCCTGTGTAAAGACAGAAGGAAAAGAATCTTCACCCAAGGGAGTAGGAAAGGGGAGAAAATGTGATGTGTTGCTAAAAATATTATTACCAGAATCTTGAAGTAATACATTATGCTGTTGTCACCCTCCAATTCGTTACATGTACAATCATCCCTAATTATCATGAGGCTAGATGATTGGACTTGGAGTCTATAGTCCAGTAAGGCAGAAAATAAACTGCCCTGAGTGACAGAATTCAGGTTCTGTGCTTAGTTTTCTCTGTATAATTACACATAATAATCCTCTTATCATCATGATATAAAGCAGTCCTGTGACCATAATGGAAATCAAACTAATAAACATATATATATATATATATATATATATATAAATAAACTTTTTAAAAGAAAAAGCACTTATTATACTTCCCTTTCTCTTACCAACATAAAAATATTATTGCATTCTGAGGCTTTAGAGGCTTATGTTGCCATGGCTGAATTTCTACCTAAGCTTTGAAGATGATCTCTCTTGTGAGCTAAATCAGAGGATTGTAGAGATACAATAAAACTTAGATGTCATTTAAATCTAAATTGGGTGAAAATAGCAAAGACATCTCAGGTTATAGGCATTGGGGCAATGGGTGCTGCTAAAATTGCTACTGCTGTTTTAGTTCAATGTGTGACATAGGTATAATGTTTATAAATATGTAATCCACAGTGGTAAAAACTGCATGGTGTTGGCACAAGGATAGACATACTGACCAATGAAACAGAACTGAGAGTTATGACAGAGATCTTCACATATATGGTCAACTGATATTCAACAAGGCCAACAAGCCCACTCAACTGGGAGAGAATGGCTTCTTCAACAAATGGTGCTTGGAGAACTGGGTATCCATATCCAAAAGAATAAGAGAGGATCACCATCTCATGCCCTATACAAAAATTAACTCAAGATGGATGAAAGATCTAAATGTAAGAGCCAAGACCATAAAGCTCCTAGAAGATAATGTAAGGAAGCATCTACAAGATCTTGTAGTAGGAAATGCTTTCATAAACTTTACACCCAAAGCACAAGCAATGAAATAAAAAATAGACAAATGGGACCTTCTTAAATTTAAAAACTTTTGTTCTTCAAAGGAATATGTCAAGAAAGTGAAAAGGCAACCTACTTAATGGGAGAAAATATTTGGGAAACCATCTATCTGATAGGGGCTAATATCCAGCATATAGAAAGAAATTCTACATCTCAAAATTAAAAGACAAACAACCCATTTAAAAAATGGGCAAGTTCCAAATGTATGCTATGGACCATGGTTGGTGGTAATAGTCTGATGATATTATCTCATAAACTGTAACAAATATTCCACCACAGTGTGGTGTGTTGGTGAAGGGGTGTTGTATGGGAATTCTACACATGTGTATGATTGTTTTGCAAGTTCGCAACCTCTGTAATAAAAATATATTTTTAAAAAATAGGGTGGGTTGGGGGAAAAATACACCAAATGTAAGATAAGGACTATATTTAGTAGTAATAGTTTGATGATGCTCTCACATAGTTTGTAACAAATGTTTCACAACAATGCAGAGTGTTGATGGAGGGGTGATGTATAAGACTCCTGTATAATTTTATGTATGTTTATTTTGTAAGTTCACAATCTTTACTATACACTTATTGCTTATTTGTGTTCATGTATGAATGATATACTTCAATAAAAAATTATTTTTAAAAAAGGGCAAGTTCTCCCTAAGCCAAACTCAACATATAAATGCACTACCGTCCCCCCAGTGTGGGACCTGACTCCCAGGGATGAGCTTCCCTGGCACCGAGGAATTATTACCAAGCACCAACTAGCAATGCATCTGGAAAAAGACCTTGACCAAAGGGGGAAATGATAAATACAAATGAGTTTTTATGGCTAAGAGATTTCAAAGTGAGTAGGGAGATTACGCTTATGCATATCTCAGCAGGATCTCATTGACTGCCATAGTAAACAGTGCCTCAAATCAGGGGGGTCCTGAGGGCTCTAGAGACATCCAGAAACTAAAAGCAGGGCAGACAGCTCAGGAAGTCAGCACTCTGTCAATGGGTCTTACTTTGGAATTTATGCTCCCCAATGTAACAGAGTTAGACTCATTTATAGTTTCCCTACACATGGCTCTTCTGCCCCTTTTATTTGAACCTATAATTAGCACTATAGTTGTTAAATATATGTCCCAGAGACTTAAACCTTTGGTCCATCCATGTGCCAGTTGAACCCTGAATCTCAGCAGAGTTGCAACACCTACTCACAAGTTCATTGGACTCATGCAGGACAACTAACTAGGAGATGATGATGGACAACACCCATCCCAAGGAACAGAGAGTGTCTGCAACTGCAAGCAAGATAGTTCCATCCATCTGCCCCATGGGAGCTAAACCCCCTCTCAATTAGAAGTACAGTGGGCATCACCATCCCAAAATCCTCAAGATTGGGGAATGAACAATGGACTAAAGTAGGCTTATTATTATTCTACTATAGACATTATTATTCTAGCAATGGAAGAACTTTTACCATTGATATAAAGGGAGTGGCCACCAGAGGTTCTGAGGGGAGGGAGAGGGAAGAATAGGTGTAAAATGGGGACATTTTTGGGACATTGGAATTGTCTTGCATAACATTGCAATGACAGATACAGGCCATTATATATTTTGTCATAACCTACAAAATTGTGGGGGACAGAGTGTAAACTATAATGTAAACTATAGTCCACAGTTAGTAGCAATGCTACAATATGTGTTCATCAGTTATAACAAATGTAGCACACTAATGAAGGATGTTGTTAATGTGAGAAAGTGGGAGAGGGATAATGGGTGGGATATTTGGGAATCTTCTATATTTTTATATAACATTCATGTAATCTAAAACTTCTTTAAAAATAAAAAAAAATAATTAAAAAAAGAAAGATACACAGATGAGCACAGATTAGTTAAATGACGTAGTCAAGGTCTCCTTATTAATGAAAAGCATAAAGAAGAGGAAACAAGTGAGATTCATAGCTCACAAAACCAATTTGACAGTCAACTGTGGATTATTTTTGACCAGAACAAAAGAGACAGATGTGTTCAGGTGATACTTATCCACATCAGTATTCTCTGAAATTGGAGAAAGGAGATTATACAATTCAACTACAGATTTTATGAGCAAATTATTGATTTGGAACGTCTTAAAAATCTGTTTATTGTTTCTCATAGATTATCTAATACCTTGAGCTTAAATATTCGTGGGAATCATAGTCTTGCACTTCTGGGAAAGGAGAGATCAAACAATTCAATATTACTACCCAAATATAACTTACCTGATAAGATTCCTAAAGCAGCAGGACCTGGATGCTAATTTGCAGGATCTTTAGTATTGTCAAAGACTGACCTTGGAAAGAAAGCTGATATAATCCCTGTTCATTACTACTTAATACCTTCACCAACAAAGACTAAGAATAGCAGCAAAGATAAAGAAAAAGATTTAGAAAAAGATTTAAAAGAAGAATTTACTGAAGCATTACGAGATCTTAAAATTCAATGGATGACAAAGCTGGATTCTAGTGATATTTATGATGAATTGAAAGAAACCTATCCTAATTATCTTCCACTGTATGTTGCACAACTTCATCAAGTTGGATGCTGAAAAGGAACTAATGAAAAGACTGAGTGAAATTGTTGAAGCTGCAAAGCTGTTCTTTCTCATATAGATTAAACAGCTCTACCAGTTTATATTGCAATGAAAACTGACCCCGGACCCTCTGCAGCTACTATAAAAATTATATGGACAAACAAAAATCTGCCCTCGTAGATGCCCTTTGTTGAAAAGGATGTGCACTGGCAGACCATCTACTTCACTCAGAAGCTCAAGATGGAGCTATTTCAAGTGATGCAGAAGGAAAAGAGGAGGAAGGAGAAAGTACTTTGGATTCTCTGATGAAAACTTTTTGGGAATTCCAAAATGGAGCGATCTTTTTAACAATAAGGTTTTGGCATTTGCATACAAGCGTGCATTAAGAAATAAAATGTATGAGAGAGGCCTTAAATTTGCAACTAAACTTGTGGAAGAGAAACCAACACAAGAAAATGGGAAAAACTGTATTCCACTGATAAAGTTACTTGGATGGACTCATTGTGCATCTTTTACTGAAAACTGGCTCCCCATCATGTATCCTCCTGATTTTTGTGTATTTTAAAATAGGAACCAAGACATAACTTTAAAAGAAATTTTACAGTGAATTGATATAAGAACAAATTTTTGGCATTTTTAGTATAATACATGTTTTCATCCAATATCAAATATTGATTATTAAATGATGTGTATTTATCAGAAAAAAATTCTGTGATATATTTTGCACTTAAAAAATTTTTTATTAATAGCTATCCTAGTGCTTGTGAAATAGTGTCTTATTGAGATTTTGATGGCATTTTCCTCATGATTAATGATGTTGAGCATCTTTTCATGTAGTTATTGGCCATTTGTATATCTTTTTTGGAGAAATGTCTATTCAAGTCCTTTGCCAAGTTTTAGATTGGGTTGTTTGTTGTTGAATTGTATGGAGTTCTTTATATATTTGGGGTATTAAACTCTTATCAGATATATGATTTCCAAATATTTTCTCCCATTCTGTAGGTTGTCTTTTCACTTTCTTGATAATGTCCTTGGATGCACAAAAGTTTTATTCTGTTTTTTCTTTAGATCCTTGTGCTTTTGGTATCATATCTAAAAATCCATCATCTAATATCAAATCTGAAGATTTCCCCTGTTTTCTTCTAGGAGTTTTATGGGTTTAGCTCTTATATTTAGGTCCTTGAACCCTTTGGAGTTAATTTTTTTACATAGTGAGTGATGGGGTACAAATTCATTCTTTTGCATGTGGATTTCCAGTTGTCCCTGCACCATTTGTTGAAGAAACTATTCTTTCTCCATTGAATAGACTTGGTGCCCCTGTCAAAAATCAACTGGTGGGAGTGGATGTGGCTCAAGCAGTTGGGCACCTGCCTCCCATATGGGAGTCCTGGGTTTGATTCCTGGTGCCTCCTAAAGAAGATGAGTGGACACAATGAGCAGACAATGAGCAGACACAACAAGTAGAGACAATAAGCAGACACAATGAGCAGAGACAATGAGCAGACACAATGACTAGACACAGCAAGCAGACAATGAGCAGACAGACGAGGGAGCCATCTTGGGGGGGGGTAAATCAACTGGCTATAGTTGTATAGGTTTATTTCTTGACCCTCAATTCCATTCCATTGATCTATAGGTTTATACTTATGTTAATACCATGTAGCTTTGTAGTAAAATTTGAAATTGATAAGCATTTGTCCTTCAAATCTGTTCTTTTTCAAGATTGATTTGGCTTTCTGGAGCCACTCAATCCTATAGAATTTTGAGGAGAGTAGTAGTGGCAAGTGGCTATCATTTAGTTAAGGAATCTTATAGCTTCATGTATAAGGCTTCATGCATATTCTAGAGCCAGACCTCTCCAATGAGCCTCTAAAGGGTAGAATACAGGGAATAGAGACAATTCACACAGAGCCTAGTATTTCACTACCAAACTCACATGTCCTACATTGAAACACCATCAAAATAATTTAGATCAAACCCTTCTCTACTGCTTAGCTTGATAGTCTGAACATTGTAATTGTTCCTCTAGAACAGACCTCTGAGTGTTGGTGGGAGGGGTGTGGTGTTCATATAGGCATAATTTTCTCATGAAATTCAATGACGAAAATGCACAGATTACTGGGAAGAAAGGGAGATCAGGAGGATATAGAAAGAAACATGATCTGAAAGCAAAAGGAGACAACTGCCAGGAGTTCTCTTCCTGTAACTGTAGTAGGGGGGACTTCCCTCAGACGGTAACACCTGGCTGGTAGAATTGAACATCTCAGAGAGTTTGGTTTGAGGTGGAATGATTAAGAACCCCACAATATAGAATGAGAAAAGGGGGTGTTCAAATGGTTCAAGTGAGACAGTGAGGAAGAGGTAGAGGTAGACAAATAGGAGGAAATGTATGGATTGATAAGAAAAACAGATCTTTTATGAGTTACAAGCTCATAAGGAGAAAAGGTGATATATATATATTTTGAATATCATTGTAACTTCTTTCTTCACAACCTCTTCATTACATTACTAAATATAACATTTTAAATACCAGAATAGTTAGGATTTTGGAATTTGGTGGTTTGGAAAAGATGAGGTATGGGAAGAACTACTCTGTGTTTGCATCAGTGGATACAAGGCAGGAATACACTCTCTCTGATAGGTTTCCTGAGTGCTGTGCATTTTGTGTTCAGAAGCACAGAGAACTTTGGTTTTGGAGACTCAATTTCCTCTTTTCTCTTAATCTCCTGCATTCTGTCACTGAATGATTCTGGAGAGAGAGCGTGGCCATTCCACTTAGATCAGAAGAATTTGGCCTGCAGTCAAGGCTGGATCCCAGGGCTGTGGGATCTGACATTCCTGTATTCCCTGTAGGAGATTTTATCTTTATCTGGGAGTCATCTAATTACAGATCTTTTTCTCTACATCAAAAAAGCACAGAGCTCTAACCATGAGAGTAAGAATTCTATGTAAGACACTTTCCAACATGGACCATTTGAAATGATAGATCCCATTTCATAATATTAAGAAAAACAACCCAAGAAAATTAGAAGAAACTAGATCACTACCTATTAGATAGGAATGAATTCAGAAAGGAGACCAAAAATAAGTCCAGACAGGGCAACTCCACTTAATCAGTTTAAGCTTTTGAATCACAGGTTTGAGCTGTGGGAATCCCTTTGGTAATAAATATAGAGGAGGTATCAGTCACTGGAATCATTCATCTTGCATTTGTTCAAAGCACTACACCAATTAGGGTGAATTTTGTAGAGTGTGGAATTTTACTGTGGTATAAGTATTCAAAATCAAAGAGCAGTAGATTCTGAAAATAATATTTTTTGCAGTGATTGACCAATCCTCCTCTTCTAAATATGTAATTAAAAGGGGGGAAGAAAAACTAAACATTAAAGCAACTTCACATTGTTATCTTCAAGCTCTGGTTAGAGATACTTGAGAGGTCAGGATAATTTTCCATCTTTGGTGGTTTGACTTGCTTACAAAAACAAAATATAATACGAGTTTTTTAATATAGTATTATTGTCATTACTCTAACCATTATTCTTTACAAGTTTTGTAGATAACAGCTGTAAACAATTTTGCTGTCTACAAAGGTATGTCTGGCTGTGGCTGTTTCTTTTTACTGTTTAAGTCTCTGTTTCATTTTATGTCATAGGACAACTTGACTTAACTATGTTATCTAATTTTTAAAATAAAGTTTTTGTTTTGGAATAATTTTAGATATACAGAAAAGTTTCAAAGAGAGTGTAGCAAATTCCTATATACCCTTCATCCAGCTTCCTCTAATGTTGACATCTCTAGTGGATTGAATGGTGGCCCTCTAAAAGATATATCCAAGTCCTAACCCCCAGAATCTGTGAATGTGATCTTATTTGGAAAAAAAAGGCTTTACAGATATAACTGAGTTGAAGATCTTAACATGAGATCATTCTGGATCATCTGGGTGGGCACAAAATCCAATGACAAATGTCATTATAAGAGACACACAGGGAGAAGAAGAGAAGACTAGTTTTTCTACTGATGTCCCTTTTCCATTCTAGGATTGAATACAGAATACTACATTTAGTTGTCATGTCTCTGTAGTCTCTGGTCAATGACAATTTCCTAGTCTTAGCTTGGAAGCAGATCCAAGTTTGAGGAATATCAGTCACGTATTTTGTAGAATACCTCTCACTATAGGTTTGTCTGATATTTTTCTCATGATTAGTCTGAGGCTATAAATTTTGGGGAAGAATACTACAGAGATGATACCACAGAGATGAAGTGCCCTTCTCATAACATCATATCAGGGAGTATATGATATTCACATGATATATCACTGGTGATATTAACCTTGAACACTTGGTTAAAGTAGAGTTTGCCAAGATTCTCCATTGTAAAGTTAGTACTTTTTCTTTGCATACTCTATTCTTTGGAAGGAAATCTCTATATCCAGCCCATACTTAAGAAAGTGGGGAGATTAAACTCTACCACCTGGGGTAGGCAGGGAGAGGGAGAGGGTATAATATATATTATTATTGGTGTTTTTCTGTAAGAAAGATTTGTCTATTCTTCCTTATTTATTTATTTAATAATTTATGTTAGTATGAATGCATTTGTTTATTTTACAGTCCAATTCTATATTAACTGTTTTGTTTCCTAAATTGTTCCATCTTTTATGCCACCTATTTTTATTACATTGTACACATTACATTGTACAGTATTTGTTCAAGCTTTCCTTTTGTTCCCATCTATTATTTACTTATTACTGCATAACAAATTACTCAAAACTTAATGACTTAAAACAACAAACATTATCATCTCACAGTTTCTGTGCGTCAGGAATCTGGATGTGACTTAAGTTGGCGCCACTGCTTCTTCACAAGACTGCAGTCAAGGTGTCAGTCAGAACCATCACTCCAAACCTCAATTAGGGGGGGTCTACTTCCAAGCTCATGCATGTGGTCATTAGGAGTTCTCAGGTCCTTGCTGGCTACTGGATGGAGTCACAAGCTCTTTGCCAAGCAGACTTCTCTATAGTTGAGCTTACAACACAGTAGCTATCTTCCCCCCAGAGCAATAAGAGTGAGTGAGAAAGCAAGAGTGGGTGCCCAAGATGGAAGTTTTTTAAAAATTCTTTTTTTCTTGTGATTATAGTTTTATTACAGTAAAAGGATACAAATAAGAAAAAAACAAAAGAAGCATCACAAGGGATGAGGTCTGGGAGGATCTCAAACAAGTTTCTGTGTCCTCTCTACACGGAGTCATAATGCATCACCCTCCCAGCAGAGAGATTTCTTTTTTTAGTCATGGAAGTTGCCAGTCTTTTGGTAACATATTGTTCAAGTGATATCCCATCACTTGCCGTATTGTATGTGTTGGAAGCGAGTCACTAGTCCAGTTAATACTCAAGGGGAGTAGATTATACAAGGTATGAATATCAGGAGGCAGGGATCATTGGAAGTTATTTTAGAGGTTGCTCACCATATAAAGTATTCTGTAGTTATATCCAGTCAGTTGCAATGGGATGGGGAGAAGAGAAAGGGAAGCTTTGAAAAACCAAATCACTGATGCATTAAATGTTTTATTTGCAATAGCACCTCTTTATGGTGGTTATATCTTTAGTCATTTTTAAGTGTACAATTAAGTGGCATTAATTACTTTTATGATGGTTTGCTACCATCACCATGTTCCATTACTAAAACTTTTTCATCATCCCAAACAAATTCTTTAGCCATTAAACAATAACTCCCCCTACCCTCTCCCCCCAGCCCCTGGTAACCTCTAATCTATTTTCTGTCTTTATGAATTTGTTTATTCTAGATATTTCATGTAAGTGAAATTATACAATAGCTGTCTTTTTGTGTCTGTGTTATTTCGCTTAGCAGAATGTTTTCAAGATTTATTCACATTATAACATGTATCAGAACATCATTTTTAATGGCTGAATAATATTCCATTATATGTATATATCATGTTTTAATTTATCGTTTCATCTGTTGGTGGACACTTGGATTGTTTCTACCTTTTGGCTATTGTGAATAATGCTGCTATGAACATTGACATACAAATATCTTTTTGAGTCTCTGCTTTCTATTCTTTGGGAAATATACTGAAGACTGGTCATATGGTAATTCTATACTTAACTTTCTGAGGAACCAGCACAGTGGCTGCACCATTTTACATTGCCTCCAACAATAATTTAATGTTCCTATTTCTTCACATCCTCGCCAACACTTTTTATTTTCTGTTGTTTAAATAGTAGCCTTTCTAGGGGGTGTGAAGTGGTATCTCATTGTAGCTTTAATTTGTATTTCCCTAATGACTAATGATGTTGAGCATCTTTTCATGTGCTTATTAGCCATTTGGAAAATGTCTTTGGAAAAATGTCTATATTCAAATGCTTTGCTGATTTTTTAAAAATTGATTTTTTTTTTTTTTGTTGTTGTTGTTGTTGCTGAGTTGTAAGGATTTCTTTATATATTTTGGATGTTAAATCTTTATCAGATACATGATTTCCAAATATTTTCTCCCATTCTGTAGGTTGTCTTTTCACTTTCTTGATAATGTCCTTTGCTACAACTTGACAGGTATCACATACTAAATGGAGTGGACACTATCTTATTCTTACTGGTCATTTGTAATTTGATTTATTTATTCATTTAAGAATATCTGACATGCAGTTTTCAGGTCAAATATGACTGGTCTGATCCCAGGATGTGGTCTGAGATTTTTAGACAAAATTTTATTCTTAATTAGACAGACCCTGTGTCATTTAGGCCCAATCATCTGAGCCTCACTTCAACCTGGTGTCATGTGAGCAGAAGTGTAACAGTAATTATAATTGAGGCTAAATGTAATGCTTTCATAATTTGGGTTGTTCTGTAAAAATTGCATTATGAATCTAGGGCATTATGAAGGATTACTGAGTAAAGGAAAAATATATCAATAATATTTCCATTTGTAGTCAACTCATCTTTAAATTATGACCAACCATCTTTAAAGAAAATCATCATTTTTTTTCTTCTAATTAAAAAAGTAACACCTCTTCCCTGAGAAGAACATAAAAACAAAGAAAAGCCCAAAGGAAAGCAACAAAAATCACCCCAAACCATGTATCTTAGTGTACTGGTTTAAATAATGATCCCTTGAATTCATTAATCAGAACCTCACATATTGATCTGATTTAGAAATAGGATCTTTGCGGATGTAATTATGATGTAAGTTAAGATGGAGTCATACTAGATTAGGGTGGGTCCTAAATCCAATCAATGGTGCCCTTATAAGAAGAAGAGAGGATATGCAAACACAGATACACATGGAGAGGAGAATGCCATGTGAAGACAGAGATTGGAGTGATCCATATAGAAGCCAAGGAATATCAAGGATTACTGGCAAACACCAGAAGCTAGAAGAGAGGCATGGAACAGATTAGCCTCAGAAGCCTCCAGAAGGACCCAACCCTGCTGACAACTTGATTTTGGACTTCTAGCCTCCCTACCTGTGAGAGAATAAATGTCCGTTCCTTTAAGCCACCAAGTTTGTAATGATTTGTTGCAGCCCTAAAAAACTAATATATCTAGTGTTAACATTTTAGTGCATAAAATGTCTGCATTATTTTTATGCATGTGTGCATATATATTCATTTGTTTAACACCATCGGTATAAAATTTTTGGACTACTTAGAAATATATTCTGAATATTTGCCTAAGTAAACCACTATTTTAGCAAGGACCCTCACAACTCACTATAATTCTCACTCAGATTTGGTAAACACATGTTGACTGCATACTATTAGCCAGGCACTGTGTTGATGGAGGACTTGACATGGCTTTTGGGTACTCTGCATTATAAACTTCTGTTATTATTATTTTCCTCTCATCACTGGTTGGAGAAGGAGACTTGGTACAGGGGAGAGCACCTGCCAGGAATTTGGAAAACTCAATTTTTACCCCAGCTTTGCTGCTAATTTGGTGCATGTCCTTGGACAAACAAAAACAAAAATTCCTTTATTTATTCTCATGTTTAATCACAACTCTATGAGGGAAATACCATTATAATCAAACTTATTTTATAGAGAAGAAGACTGAGGTCAGAGAGGTTATGTTACTTGCCCAAGGGCACATAGGTAATAAATACTGGAGCCAGGATTTAACCCTGGGTACCTGATTCCAGAGCATGTGCTCTTAATAAATATACTGCTGAAATGAGCACTCCAGCTTTCTGGGCCTCAGTTTCTTTACTGGCAAAATGTAGAAGTTGCTCTAAAGGTAGATGCTTTCCAATGTACTTTCCAAGTCCAAATTTTGTGAGTTAATCTGCATGGATGAACCTATTATTTTAATTTGAAAATTCTTGCTTGAAAGAACAATGGCATTTTATCATATGCATAATTAACTTACTCAACTTCAAAATTTCCCCTATCGAAAAACAAGAGCAAGAGCAAGAGCAATACAGAAGTTAAATAATGCTGGGGATTGAAAGAGTCAGTAGTCAATGCAGGTTCATCAAAACCTATGGAAACATGTATGAATGATTTTATTTTAAAATATTATTTTTATAGACAAAGAAGAAAAGTGTATTTTTCAGATAAACAGGCAAGTTAATGGTGACAGATTCACCAACATTCTAGAAGAAGAAATTGAAGAATTAATTGAAGTCAATGGCAAAGCATTTACAATCAATTAGAAGCCAGTAAAACTGTCTTCTAGAGTTGTACCAAACAAAACAAAACAAAACATACATACTATACTTTTTAAGCTATGTAAGGTATTTTAAGGATAGTTTTTATTATGTGATTTTTCTTCACTTAATGACTTTAAATCCAAACCTCCAAGTAAGATGTGAATTCATTTTAGTAGACATCCACTTAAATTAAAATTTGTTGGAAAGATACAAGAGTTTATCACAGAATCCAAACGCAAAGATTCATTTTGGCCTCCCAAGGGACTGGGACAATGACCAGAGAAACCACCATGATCCAGGTAGCAATTTTCTGGCTCATTTTCCTTATTTCTCTGCTTCTATTTGGCAACCTGCTTCATTCCTTTCTCTTTTCATGCAGGCTTTCTTTGCTTCTGCATGCATAGGTAGAAAATAGCCACTCTGCATAATCTTTCAGACCAAGCACCCAATAGAGAATGACCAGTGTTCCTGAGACTTAATTCTAAATGTTCAGGAGAATGTGCAATCTGAGATCTGATTGACCCAAGAGAGTAGGGCCTTACATCCTGCCTTCCGGGAGAAACCAAGGGGAGGGATTCAGATAGTTAAAGCAGGTCAGCATCTAGCAGGAAATTCCTGCATCTCTCAAGCAGGACTCAAAAGCAGTGGAGAGAGTTGAACTCATCAGGGCCCTGTGGACAGAAGTTAGGGGGTTTTAGTGGTAATGACAGAGAACCAGATTGGACTTCAGATGCCTTAGTTGGTGACCCATAGCCCAGCAAGGTCCTTTCCAACAGCAGGGCACCATGGAATCCCTGGGGATTTAGATATAACCCAGAAAAGGGAGAGTGGGAAAGTGAGAAAGCTGAATGGCAAATTAAATTTCTGCCTCTCGGGTGAAATAACTTGAAATAAAACCTAGGTGGAATTTATAGAAAAGTAGTATTATGTTGGTGGCACACCTGCTTTGTGAGCTGAGGCTCATATCCAGTACACATGGAAACATGTCTGGAATTGCTTAGATTCTTCATGCAGCATATTTCTGAACTATGGACTGGTGACACACTCTAGAATTAGGGCCAGGTCATTTTGGGGACAACACTTCTGGTCCTGTGCAGAGATGAGGTAGACTGAAAAGCTACCAGTGATTTCAGGAAAACCAGTGGACTGTACTGAGATCAAGTTGGAAAGAGTTCTACAAAGATGCATTAAAGGTTTTTGGGCAGCCCGAGGATGCTGGGCAGAAGGAAGAGAGGGCAAATGTAACCTTAGAGTTTATGGATGGGTTTGAGTTCTGTGAATACTAAGAGAATAGCTAAAAAGGTAGGGGCAGGGAATATTATTTTTAAGTCATCTATCTCAAACTCTGAATTTAAAGTATGAATCCTCCTTCTGGAGAGGGAGGAGTGATTCCAGCATCACCAGCTCAGGCCCTGACAGATGGCACAGATGGCACTTATCACAGCAGTTCTTTGGGGATGCCAAGTAAGGACATCCTCCCTCAGGCTTTTTGAGAGATAGCTTCCAAGGCAGAAGGATTCTGGTGCCATGCCAGATGGGTGTCCCCTTAATGTACTATGGATCTTTGTGGTGGCCTGGGTCAGTCAGATACTCTCTGGGGGAAGAAGACAGGACTCCCTAATAAGCCTCAAGGCGTCACTGCTCTGTACCAGCAGGCGGGCATTTTTAAGATTCTAGAGTAGCACTAACATTCTTCTGTTTTGTTTGGTTTGTAGAAAAAGAAACAATTTTATTGGTAACTGTGTCTTAAAGGAAACCCTTAGCTACTAATATTGTAGCTAAAGCCTGCTTGATTAGAGTAGGAGGAAAGTGTTTGGGAAAATTGAGGGCCAGGGAATGGAGCTACTTTGTATCACTGAGAAACTGGACTTGGTAAACTGTCTCCCACTCTTGTTCCCCTCTTGCTCAGACCTCTGAGGACAGAGATATTGTAATAGAAATTTGAAAAAAAAAAAAAAGAAGCTGTGGTGAGAATTAAGGTTGGGGAGCCCACTTATACACCTGCTGCTTTATTTAAGTCAATGACAGCTTTCCATTTCCCTCAAGGGCTTTTCTCAGTCCAGTGGGAGTTCTCTTGTGTTGATAAGTAAGTTTGAGGGGCAGGTGGTGAAGGGGTTATTGAGGGAGATGGGAGATTTTCATGGTTAACCTGAGAGAAGGGCCATGGTGAGAGAAAGTAACCACCCAGGGTCTGTTCTTACCTATCTCACCTTTGGAGAAACTGGAGAAAATATCACTCCCACAGTCAGGTGCTGCTTTAGTGCACAGGAGTTACCATCCTTCTTTGGGGATTTGGACCCAGGTCTCATACTGGTGTGTGTGTGTGTGTGTGTGTGTGTGTGTGTGTGTGTGTGTGTTTGGAACTGGGAGGACATTTGGTTAAATGCAGTAAATTTTCTCTGCCAGGATGCAAATGTTTAATTCAGAAGGAAAATATGGTAGAATAACATTTTTGAGATTTTTTTCCCCCATTTCTTCTGGCACATCTCCTTTCCTCTCCCCATTGGAGCAGATGGTCAGCTCTGAGCTCATCACCTCAGGGAAGGGAAATGGCAGTGTAGAAAGAGTTTCTCCAGTGTTGTGTTTCCAAACCCTAAGTCCTTAGAGAATGAAAAATACTTTGGGTATGGACAGAATATTTAGAAGAAGCAGGAGGAAGAGAACAGACTTTCTCCCAAGACTAGAGGAAGGGGGCTGGGGAAGAGGATGAGACCTGAGACATTGGTAGTCTCTGAGAGGAGGTCTGAGCCCTGGTACCTTAGTGCAGTCCTGGAGGAATGGCTGAATGGAATGTCTGGCAGGTGGGGCCACAGGTAGCCTTTCATATATTTCCATGTACCAGGGGACTCAGAAGCCAGTTTCCTACACAGGACTTTCAGACCTGAATCTTCTCCCACCTGGCTAGAGGGGGTAAGAGTCTTTTTGTGTTTATGTACAAAGCCATGACATAGATATGAGTGCAAGTCTATCTGTGGCCCATCTGCTTTGGTGTACTTCAGGGTCAGTCTCTCTCTGAGGTCTTGATGCCTTTCTGAGGAACTGGGGCCTTCTGTTCTCATCAACTCTCCTTACCAAAACCATAATGAGGCTCAGAGGCTTGGTTAAAAACAAAATAAAGTTAAAAAAACAAACAAACAAAAAAAAAACCACAAAGGTTTATAAATTCTCATACTTACACTGAAAATTCTCTGTGAGTCCCCCTATGGACTCTATGACAATCATTAATGGGCTGAGACCCACAGGGTCACTCTCTCTAAGGTAAACTCTAATCATTTTCATGGCACCAGCACTTAGGGCATCCCAAGTGAATTTCTGGAGATAGAGCATCCAGGTTTTGAGAAGCAGGCAAGGTTTTCCTATAGTAACAGTTTTTTTTTCTTCAAGAAATGTATATCAAGTTCCTGCTACACCCTTAAATCACATCAATCTCCCCTTCAGAACTGAGTATGGCCACAGTCTGTAAGAATCTGTCACACCAAGGAGAGTAGCATATTATTCAGGGTTGAGGTCATGGAATCAACACTTTAGACAAAAATTCAGAGTGAAATTGCCCTCAAATTTCTTAAATCTTCAGTTGAGCCCCATATGAAGTAGGTGTCTTGTGTTCAGGGACAATGAGTATATATTTTAATTTTTTTTCTTTAAATCCTGGAATCATATCCAACATGGTGAGATGCTTGCACTGAGAAGTACACTGAAGGAGGAGTTCTTCACATGTAACAGATCACTTTGGGGTGTGAATAGAATGCAGGGTAGAACTGTATACATTATATAGTTCTCTCTTTTGGTAGGCAAGCATAGGACTGTGCTGGACATATTAAAAAGTACCAAGAAGCATCCAGAACTTCATCTGAATGGATATACAATCTAGCCCCTGAAATAATTAAATAGTATTGTAAGAAGTAAATGGCAATATCGAGGTCTTACAGTGATCTTATTCCATCCTGTGGCTCTAGATCATTTACAGTGGCTTCATTCTTAGGCTTCTTGTGTTGGAAAAATGTCAGTCTACTCCAGACCTACATCCTCCTAGGTTATACCTAGTGTAACAGAGCTTGACTTTTTGCCAGCAGTTCCAGGACATCTCTTTGCATCTCATTGGCTCTGCCTGGCTCACATGCTCATGCTTAAACCAATCACTGTGTGTGTGGACCGGGGTGACAAAAGGAGGGGAGTAGAATATAATTTTTCAATTGATCATGCTTCAATCTCTTGCCTACTCCTAGAGGTAGCAGTGAAGTTAACTCCACTAAAAGTGCTTGGACTGAATAAAGAAGTTGGTTTTCCAGAGAAAAAGTGGGATAATGTGACTTGTAAAAATGGATACTGGATAGTGAAATGACATTCTTTAAAAAGTTATAAATATTGAAAAATTTCTGGGCCAAGGAATGATATACCATAGGGCATGTGGGTTGTAAAGCCTTAGACAAGTGGTGAAAGGAAGGTAAATGGAGAGAATCAATGGAAGAAGTCAGAAAAGAGGTAAAGGGTATAGTTGGATGGGATTAAATTCAGGGGACAAGGGAGGATTGCACCGTGGGGCATTTGTGGGAATAATATGGATGAAGCATAGAAAGGTAGGCAATGAGGAATGACTAACTCTTGGGTTCCTGTTTTAATTTTGGTGCAAAGTTGTTTTTGTATATATCTGTTATCCTGGGCCTTTATCTTTCTGGGGTGTTCACAGAAGGCCTGGGACTTTAAGTGCAGCTTACCAGAAGAGTTGGCATCTAAATGAAGGGTTTTACTTAAGGATGATAGTGCGTTGTACCTCACTCTCTTTTACTCTCTCTCTCTTTTTTGCTTATTCAGGTAATTATTTGAAAACTATATGGAACAAGAGCAGAATTAGGTCCTGAAAGATCAATGGAGCTTTCCTCTATAGTTTTTGCATCACAAAAATGAAATTAATTGGAAAACGGTAGAACTGATGACATGTTTCACTCACTTTAAGCAAAGGCCAGCTTTACTATAGAGCATTTGTATCCTTCATCCCCAAAACAATTATGAGTTGATTTATATATTATAGAATTAAATTGCTGCTTAAAGTTATTAAATTATCTGAGTTCCTGCAGACCTCCTTAAAATTTTTTCAAAAGACATAAG
>JAQZBX010043656.1:0-21595 GCA_029593785.1 Cabassous unicinctus | reverse complement strand
CCCCAGGGCTTAAATCTTTCTGGGCTCAGTTGCTCTGGTCTCTCTACAAGGTCAGCTGAATATTATCAGGCCTCTTCCTGAGGCCTCTACCATGTCCAAAGAAACCTTCTCTCCTACCTCACATATCTGCTTCTCTGTGTATTTACATTCCAGGGCTCCAGTATTAAAAACTCCAACCTCCGTTCTCTGTGGTGCAGTTTTCTCTGTTAGTCCCTACCCACGAAGGGGGTGGGGATGCAACATCCTACTGACATGTCCCAATGAAAGCCTTAATCATTATTTAATTAAGTAAATGTGAAACCTCTGTATACAATGTAATCTAATATGCCCAGAGGAACAGACTAGCTTAGAAACATAATACTATACCTATTTTTGAAATTCATAAACAACATCAAACTGCTACAGGTGCTCAGTTGTTTGGTCAATCAAGTACTGGGTGAATTGTATTTCATAGACTTTAATAATCAGTGAGTTGATTGTATAGATGACTCTTTACATCTTCAATCACTTAAGGAGATTGCCATCAGCAATGTTTGATGTCTCATCCAATCAGCTGAAGGCCTTATAAGGGGAAGTGATTTCAGTATTTAGAAAGAATTCCCATCTCTACTTCAGATAACCAGTGTCTCCTGGGGAACTCATCAAGTTTCTTCATCAGAGCTCCTGGTTTGCAGCATGCCTATGGTATTTGGACTTGTGCATCCCCATGGTCACATGCGACAATTTTATAAAATCACATACTATTTACAGATTTCTCTTGTAGTTTCTGTTTCCTTAGGGAACCCTAACAAATACAAGTCAGTTTCTCACTCTTGTCAGGATTTTATTGTTAATTGACTTTGTGTTTTCTCGTCTTTGATTCTTGGTCCAACTTATTTTAGATATTTAATGTAGCCTATGTTTAACTATTCAGATTTTTTCTGCTCTTCTTCATCTGGTTTTTGCTATGGCTAAGAAACACAAATTTTGACTTTGCAATTTTGTGCAGTTGCTTCACCTCCAAGATTCTTTGGGAATCTTGGTCTGTTCTGATTGTTTTTGTGCCTTCTCAACTCCTATGATTTGTTTAAATTATTTCCCTCAATTTCTGTCCCCTTCTCCTTACATTTTTCATTTCTGTTTTATGACTGTACAGTTTTTATTCATAGCTTTTATGCCTCCAGTTCCTTCCCTTTTGGGGTATCCTGCCCCAAGAAGGTAAATGGGGTCAAACCAGAACAATAGACTATTCAAAAAAGTCTGTTTTGCATTTATGTGCCAGCCATCAGAAACTGGATTGATTGTGTGCACCTGTTGCCAATAGTGCTGTTAGAGGTTCTTTCTCTACCCACTATAAGTGTCCTTTTGTGTGCAGCATTACTTACTGTCTTGTGTTCTGCTCTGGGTCTCCATGGGCTTGGGTCCTTGTGCCTGGATATGTATGGGGCTCTAACTTTCTGCTGTGAGTGGCTCTACAGTCTGCTTCTGTCCAGCTGCACAGAACAAAGTTTGAATAAGGGATCTAAATTGTCAAGTCCAGGAAAGAAATTTCCACCTGATCTTGGTGAATCTTTTTATTTTTCTTCAATTCAGCATTTGTCCTTCTCCACTCTCTATCATCTTCCAAGTTTTATGCAAGAGGAATTTGTCTTTATTTGTTGGTTCTGAGGAAAGACTTTTCCAGGAGGTGTCTTACATCAACATACTGATTTATTTTTTCACTAATTTTTTATTTAAGAAGTTGTGGGTTTCCAAAGTAATTATGCATACCATAAAGGATTCCCACACATTACCCTAAGACCAACACCCTACAGTGTTGTGACACCTTTGCCACAATTGATGAAAGAGCATTGTCATACTATGATAATGTCAATTGATTTATAAAAGTTTTAAATTTTGATGAAGTCTGATTTATCTATATTTTTCTTTTGTTCTCTGTGCTTTTTGGGTCATATCTAAGAATCCATTGCCTAATACAATTTCCTGAAAATTGTCCCCTATACTTTCTTCTAAGGGTTTTATGGATTTAGCCTTTATACTTAGGTTGTTGATCCATTGTGAGTTCACTATTTTATATGCTACATCAATTTTAAATGACAAAACTGCTTAAGAATTTGACACATAGTATCAGCCAATTTGTGGCTAAAGACCATATGTTACTACTTTTTGTAAATGAATTAGATAGGGGTCATTACCTTTGGGGTGGGACCCATAGTCTGCATTTCCACAGATATTTCAGAGGGTGACCTTGCTATTTTCAAAGAAAAGCAAGGAGTAGCTAAAGTGAGAGGACAGTCTTTATTCATAATTTGTTGATATAGAGAAGTGAAAACAGCAACAGCTGGTCTCAACTCTTATTAACAACTAGAGTGTCTTATAGACTTGTTAAATCAACGATAGTCTGGTTTGAGTATTTGAGTCCTGATTTCAGCCAAGGAAGAGAAAATTGCCATCTTTTATCCATTCTTTGGGCCTGAATTAACTCATAGATAAGGAGAGTTACAATGGAAAGGAGGCTATTACATTTGGAAAGCCCTCCTGTAACTCTCCAAGATTTTATGGAAGTAAAACTTCTACTGGAACTTCTGAGCTTTACCCTACAGGACACCTAAGGATATCTACTTCTTTGAGGAGACAACTAGGCACTGGGAAAGGAAAATGCTTACTTTTGAGAGCTATCAGATGCTGGTCTTAGAAAATCATTAATCATTGGCTGCTTATTGACATTAGGTAGCAAACAGATCTTTGATTTCAGAAAGCCACATCAAAATCCCAAAGTCAATATATTCCAACCCAGTAATTATTTTCTCAGCCCAATAAGAATAACAGAAACACAGAGATCCAGAATCTGATGAAATGCTCATATTGCTTTCCTGTCTGAGAGAGGTCTATGTTCAAAAAGTTAAGCAATCCTGCCACCTGTAGGAAATAGAATAGAATGGAGAAACTGATGGAGTTTCAATTAAAGGCCATGACTGCTGACAGAAAGCAGGTCACCTTGGAATGTAGGAGAAAAGCCCTCCAGTCTCATGCTGATAGGAGCTGGGTGGGGAAACATCTTGTGATTATAAGATTTACAATGTCTGCAACTTGCAGGAATGTAAAGAAGAACTGAGCCATTAACTTTTAAGACTTGCTGATTTTAGTAAAATGTAAACTGTCATGTATCTATTGCCTTTAAATATGCACATATGTATTTTCTTTGTTCTAAAGCCAAATAAAAGCCACACTTTATGATGTGGCTGGGCTCTTCTCTCCATATGGATGGAGAGTCCCCTGATCCCAGTTTTTTCTTCTCTTTGTCTTATTCTTTCTCATCCATCGCACCGTTTTCACGGACCCAGTTCCTGAATGCCAACAAGAAACCTGTAACATCAAAACATCCTTCAGTTTGTCCAATGAAGTATATTAGGTCTTGGGAATTACAGTATAGTTATATGTAATATAATTAAATAGTGAGCCCTGTTAGAATTCCTGTCAAATATGAATTAGCCTTAATTGAATAAATCAATTATTACTCCTTAATATTTTCCAGACCCCAATAAGCACCTAGGGCAAAGATGATTGGGTATTAATCATTGGTGTGACAATGTAAATACCTACAATTTGGTCATGCTTTGATATAAAGCATATGATGTCAAAAGCTCCTTCAAAGGTCAAGTCATGCAAGAGGTTGTTAACACACCCTGAAACCATGGAAAGAATATGTCCATATAATATCATGTGGTGTTGGAAGAAAAAAGAAAACTATCACCTAAATGTGTTACTTTCATAATTTAACAGCTTTATGTAGCATAATTTTCATACCATGAAAAGTTAAAGTTTGATAAGAAAGATAGTAGAGATAAATTTTCTAGTAAAGTGATCTCACAATTAAAACATTAATGTCCCTGGAATCAAAGTAAATTGCTTCAGCAAATATACTGATAAAAATATTGAAAAATGTACCCCAACAATGCTAATGCCCATAAATAGGCAGAGAGTGGGACACAGAAAGGTTAAACATCATAACAAGTGTCATATAAAATTAGAAACAATTGTACATGACTGCCAGCAGAGGACAATCTGCCCATTTCATTGTCTTACAGTCAAATGTGAAACATTGAGTTAATATAGGAAATGTTCCTCCAAGAAAATGGTCAGTAAAATTCTTGTAGATTCTAGAAATATGAGAGAAAGAAGTCTTTGAGCTGAGATGAGAGGCAGCAGTCCAAAAGGATAGTTTGTTCAGTTGTTTGGTTGATTCATGTTTTAATTTGCTGAAGGCTGCCAATATACCAAAAATGGTTTTGCTTTTATATTATTAGAATAAAGTATTACAAATCCAAGACCATTAAATGTTCAAATAAAAGCATCATCAAAACATGCTGTCTCACCAAGATGCATCTGTGGACAAACAGAAACAGGCCAGCAGAATCTAAAAATGTTTTCTTTTGGGACTCAGCTGTGGGCCATCAAGCACAAGGCATGAAATAATGGTGGCCCACTTATCTCTCCCCTCTCCTCAGGGGTTTATTGCTTTAGCTTCAGCTGTTCCACTGATTCCAGTCTCCAGCCTCTCTTTCAGCATCTAGGAGTTTCTCATTTTCTATACCTGTAGGTGATCCTAGAGTACTATTTCACATGGAAACTTTCTTTTTCTGTGTGTTTCTGCATGTTTTTTCCCATGTTTAATGGCTCCAGCAAGAGGACCAAATCCCACCCTGGGTCACACTTCACTGAAGTACTCCAATCAAAGGCCCACAACACAATTCAATCCAATTAAAGGGTCCCACACCCACAGGATCAGATTTGCTCCAAGAACATGATCTTCTCTGGGATTTACAAAATCTTTAAGCTGTCACACTCCAATTTACAATATATTGATTATATGCTCTAGAATACGTCTAAAATGGGTTTATCCTGTTTAGAGTCCATTGGAGTTCTTGGATGTGTATATTCATGTCTACTGTCACCTTTGGGAAGTTTTCAACCATTGTTCCTTCAAATATATTTCTTTCCCTTTTATCCTTCTCCTTTCCTCAAACTCTAATAATATGTATATTTGCCTGCTGCATGATGTCCTATAGGTTCTTTAGGCACTTCTCACATTTTTTCATTCTTTTTTCTCTCTGCTGTATATCCTGTATTTTTTTCATTATTAATTATTGATTCAAGGCATTTATTGAGACATATTGTTTGGGATATAGCATTGAATATGACAGAGTACTTTTCATTGGTAAACAAAATTTTTTTATTCTACATGAACATTATTAGCATAATACCATTTTCCATCACCTTTGTACCTAAAACAGTCTTAGCACAATGGCTTTCATAAAGTATAGTAAGTTTTGTTGAATGAATGAAATAAAAAAGAATGATAATCAGCTTTTACTGATTTCCTGATTCACCAAGTTTTAGGCTAAGGATATTAATTAACTCCAGTATCTCATATAAAGCTCACAATTACAGACATTTCAAAGATAAAAAGAAGCAGAAGCTTAGACAGGCCAAATGCCTTCCCTAAAATCAAACAGCTTTGCTTTTGAGCATGTGTGTTTTACTGTAAAGCCCAGTCCATGCTTTTTACTTTCTTTTTTTTCATTGTAGAAGTTGTGAATTTGTAAAAAGTAATCAATCAACCATACAGGATTACATACATCACCTCACCACGAACACCTTTAATTATTGTGAAATGTTTGCTACAAATGGTGAAAGATCACTGTCAAAATATTACTTTAATACATTCTGTATCTTACATTTAGTGTATTTTTCCCACATACCACCCTTTTACTAACATACATTAATATTGTATATTTGTTCATGAGAGAACATTCTTATATTTCTACTGTGAACCACAGTTGATCCTCCAACACAGTTCACTGTGTTATACAATTCCATGCTTTGTACAATTACTCACTGGCTCTCAGTTTCATCACAAAATTTTGCTGTCATCACCTCAGTCAATTTTATAATGTTTTCATTACTCCACAAGGAATATTAACATACTCCCTTATAACAGCCTATGGTTGAAACTAAACATTGATATAGTGTCTTCTTTGCCATTCCTTCAAAAATATTACAATACTATGGTTAACTATCATTCATAAGCTATATTAGTTGTATTATTCCCTTGTATCACCATGTTCTTAACACTTTGTAATAGAGTACAAGGTGCATCTAGTATTTGTGTTAGTTTCCACAATCCTAATCCACCCCTGAAATCTCTGTTATCCACTCCCTAGATTACCCTCTAGATTCATTTCATTTGAGTTTTATGTCCCTAGACTACCCTTTTTAGCCACAATAACATTTATAAGTCAACACTTCTAGTTATGCTCACTATAATGAGTTATCATCAGCTCTATGCATTTCCAAACATATACAATCAACCTTATGAAAAAAAATTCTACATACATTGTCTCAGCTCCCCCTTCTCAACTAACATTCTTTCTCCTAGTATATTATACTCTGGACTTTACCTCTATGAATTTACTCATTGTATTTAGTTCATATTACTGAGAACATACAAATATTTGTCTTGTTTGTCTGGCTTATTTCACTCAACATAATGTTTTCAAGGTTCATACTTGTTTTCATATGCATCCTGACTTCATTTCTTCTTAAAAGCTGAATAGTATTCCATCATATGTGTAGCCATTGGGCAATTTGATGTAATTATGAATTCAAAAAATATATATATTGGATTATGCTTGTAAACTAGTCTGCTAATCTGGGCATGATTAAGTTATGATTAGGGCATTAACTGGGCCACATAAGTAGGGCACTCTGCCCCATCCCTTGGTGGGTGGGGAATAAAATATAAAAGGCATGACAAAGAGCAGTTTTGATGTTGGAGTTCTGGTGAGGAAGGAGAAAAGGCCTTGGGACAGAGATGAGCCATTCACTTGAGAGTTCACAGCTGGCATTGTAGAGAGAAGCAAAGCCTAGAGAGACTTATAGTCTACAGCTGACCTTGTGGAGGAAACAAAGGAGCTATGCCTAGAAAGAAACACAGCCCTGGGAAGAGAGGAACCCAAGAAGCCTGAACCCTGGCAATCATTGGCAGCTGTCTTCCTCCAACACGTGGCAATGAACTTTGGTGAGGGAAGAAACTTACACTTTATGGCCTGGTAACTGTAAGCTTCTTCCCCAAATAAATAGCCTTTATAAAAACCAACCAATTTCTGGTATTTTGCATCAGCATCCCTTTGGCTGACTAATACAATATGTATGAGCCACATTTTGTTTCTCCATTCATTGGTTGATGGACACTTGTCTTGTTTCCGTCGTTGAGCAGTGGTGAATAATGCTGTTATGTACATCAGCATGCAATATCTCTCCACATCCTTGCTTTCAGGTCTTCCAAATGTATTCCTAATTGTTGGATTGCTGGATCATATGGCAGATCTATATTTAGCTTCCTGAGGAGCAGCCAAACTGTCTTCCACAGAGGCTATACCATTCTACATTCCCCCAAATAGTGAAGAGTGTTCTGATTTCTTCACATCCTCTACAGTACTATCATATTTATTTATTTTTAATTATGGTCATTCTGTAAGGCAAAAAATCATAGCTCATTGTAGTTTTGATCTGCATTTCCCTAAAAGGTAATGATTCAGCAACTTCTTTTCTTTCTTAGTTATTTGTAGTTCCACTTTGGAAAAATGTCTATTCATGTATTTTGCCAATTTTTAAATTAGACACATTTCACTTGTCTATTTATTGTTGAGTTATATGATCTCTTTATATAACATTAAAATCAAACCCTTATAGGATATTTATCTGCCAAATATTTTCTCCCACCATGTAGCAGTTTGGCAGTTTGATATAGTTATGAATTCCAAAAATTGATACTGGATTATGCTTGTAAACTGGTCTGTTCATCTGGGCATGATTTAATTATGATTAGGGATTGACTGGGCCACATCAGTAGGGTGTTAAGCCCCATCCCTTGGTGAGTGGGTTCTCAAAGATAAAAGATATGGCAAAGGACAGAGTTGTACTAGTTTTGATGTTGGAGTGTTAATTCTGGAACCCAGAGGAGTAAGCACACAGAGGACCTTAGTTGTGAGGAATTAGAGAATGCTCTGGGAAAAGAGAGAAGCCATTTGCCTGACAGTTCACAGCTGGCCTTGTGGAGAGAGGCAAAGCCTGGAAAGCCTCATAGTCTACATCTGACCTTGTGGAGGAAACAGAGGACCTAAGCCTGGAGAGAAATGCAGCCCCAGGAAGAGAGAAACCCAAGAAGCCTGAACCCTGACAAGCATCAGCAGCTGCCTTCCTCCAATACATAGCAACAGACTTTGGTGAGGGAAGAAACTTATGCTTTATGGCCTGGTAACTGTAAGCTTCTACCCCAAATAAATATCCTTTATAAAAACCAACTGATTTCTGGTATTTTTCATCAGAACCCCTTTGGCTGACTAATACAGAATTTGGTACCAAGAGTGGGGTAGTGTTTTTGCAATTACCAAAATGTTGGAATGGCTTTATAAATGGATAAGTGGTATTCTTTGGAAAATTTGTGTAATGCTTGGTAGAAAAGACCTACAGTGCTTTGAAAAGACTATTCATAGAAATATGGACACTAAAGAGACTTTTTTATGATGCCTTAGAAGTAAATGATGGAACTATTGGAAACATGTTTTAAAGTTGCAGAGAACTTAGCAAGATTAACTCCTGGTGTTATATTGAAGACAGAACTTGAAAATGGTGAACCAAGAATTTAGCTGAAGAACTTTCCAAGGTAAACTCAGAGAATACAACTTGGCTTCTTATTGCAGCTTATAGCCAAATGGTAGGTGAGCGGGATAAGCTCAGGACTGAATTAGTGGACACAAAGTAAAAAGAAACTGATTCTGAAAATTCCAATCCTCTGGAAATCAAGCTCCCAGATGATAGTGCCCCATTTGAAAACTTAACTAAATTTGGAACTTGTAAATTAGGATTGAAGATGCAGTTACCTTGGAAAGACTTGTGGAAAATCTTACTGTCTGATGGCTTGGATCCCTGCTTCCTGCATGCTAAAATAACAAGGTTTTGAGAGCACTGTATGAACAAAACCACTGTCAGCATGGACTAAAAGGGAAATTGAAAGAAGAAACAGCTTTAAGAGGAAAACCATGGAAGCTGAGATCTGAAATTAAGACATTACCTTGGGCCAAGAGAGGAACCCAAACCATGTATACAGAGAGGGTGAGTTTGTCCTGGCAATTGAAGGGGGTGGATGTTCCCACTTGATGTTCTAGGAGAGTTTTGCCAACCCAGGGTGCAGAGAGGGTTGCATACATTCCTCAAGTGTTAGGGCGGTTAAGGTCAACATCCCATAGGTCTGAGAGGGGTGCACCTGTCCCCCACGGATTAGAGAAGGCCAGGTGGTCAACTCGTTGCTCTGAGAGGGTTGAGCCTGTATGCCAAAGGTTACAGGGAATCTTGTCTTCACCTCACTGTACTAGGGTGGCTAAGATTCTAACCCAAATATGGGTAAGGTGTGGCAATCACCCCAACACTTTTGGAGGTTGAGGTCCGGAGCTTGGTCAACTCCCAGATGCTTGATGAGGGTGGAACCAAGAAAATGGCCATTGGGGAAGCCTGTGGAAAGTATGGGTCCCCATGTGGCCCCAGGAAGAAGAAACCATCATCTTAAAAATGACTCTCATACTTTGAAATCGAATGGAGGATGCCCTGCAGGTTACTGAACTGTAGAGTACCCATGACTCATGTTTAACCTCCCAATTTCTCCTTATGATAATGAAAGTGTTTATCATTTATCTTTCCATTTGTGTATTGGAAGCAGTTAAATGATTTTGTAGATTTCAGAGGTCTACAGCAGATGGGATTTTGCCCAAAGACAAATGGTATTTCTTTAAACTGATTATGATATGATTTTGTACTTGCATTATTACTCATTTAAAGTTTTTTTGAATATTATAATGCATTTTTGGAATTCAGAGGGTAGAGTGTAGCAGTTTGGCAGTTTGATATGGTTACGAATTCCAAAAATAGATATTGGATCATGCTTGTAAACTGGTCTGTTCTTCTGAGCATGGTTAAGTCATGATTAGGGATTTGATTGGGGCATGTCAGTAGGGTGTTGAGCCACATCCCTTGGTGGGTAAGGTCTCAAAGATAAAAGACATATCAAAGGACAGGGTTGTAGTAGTTTTGATGTTGGAGTGTTAATGCTGGAACCCAGGGGAGTAAGCACACAGAGGACCTTAGTTGTGAGGAAGGAGAGAAGGCTCCGGGAAAAGAGAAAAGCCTTCGCCTGACAGTTCACAGATGGCCTTGTGGAGAGAGGCAAAGCCTAGAGAGCCTCATAGTCTACAGATGTCCTTGTGGAGGAAACAGAGGAGCTAAGCCTGGAAAGAAATGCAGTGCCGAGAAGAGAAGATCCCAAGAAGCCTCAAACCCGGCAAATATCAGCAGCTGCCTTGATCCAAACCGTAGCAACAGACTGGTGAGGGAAGAAATTTATGCTTTATGGCCCTGTAACTGTAAGCTTCTATCTACCCCAAATAAATACCCTTTACAAAAACCAACCAATTTCTGATATTTTGCATCAGCACCCCTTTGGCTGACTAATACATACCGATTAGTTGCTTTTCAGCTTCTTGACAAAGCCCTTTGAAGCAACAAAGGGTTTAATTGAGATGAGCTTCCATTTATCTATTTTTTTTTCTCTTATTGCTCATGCTTGGGTATGAGAATTAAGAAACCATCTACCACAAGATGTTTAAGAGGTTTCCTTACATTTTCTTCTAGGGGTTTTATGGTTCTAGTTTCATATGTAGTTCTTTGATCCATTTTGAGTTAATTTTTTTAGAAGATGTGAGATAGGGGTTCTTCTTCATTCTTTTGGTTATTGATATCCAGTTATTCTGGCACCATTTGTTGAATAGACTGTTCTTCCCTAGATGGGTGGATTTGACAGCCTTGATATCACTTTATCATTGATGTGAGGATCTATTTCTGAATTCTTAACTGAATTCCATTGGTCAATTGTTCAATATGTCTAGCTTTATGCTAGTAACATTCTGTTTTTACCACAGTATCTAGGTAATATGCTGTAAAGTCAGGAAGCGAGAGTCCTCCAATGATGTTAATCATTTTTAAGATACTTTTGGCTATTTGTGGCTCTTTACCATTCCAAATAAATTTAATTGGCTTCCGCATTTCTATAATAATACTGTTCAAAGCTTTATTGGGATTGCATAGAATCTGTAAACAATTTGTATAAACTGACATCTTAATGATATATTGTCTCCCAATCAATAACACAGAATGGCCTTCCATTTGTTCAGGTCATCTTTCATTTCTTTTAACAGTGATTTGAAGTATTTTTTGAACACAGGTACTTCATGTCCTTGGTTAAGTTAGTACTTACATATTTTATTCTTTTAATCACTAATGTATATGTCATTATTCCCTGACTTCCTTACCAGATTGCTCATCTTATCCTGCCACTTTGCTGAAAATTTTATTAAATCTAATGGCTTTGTTGTAGGTTTTGGGGGGCATTTTCTAGTTATAAGCTCATATCATCAGGAAGTAGTGAGAGTTTTACTTTTTCCTTTCATATTTGGGGTTTTTAATTACTTCTTATTGCTTAATTGCTCTAACTAGAACTTCTAGCAAAATATTGAAAAACAGTGGTGACACTGCACATCTTTGTCTTTTTCCTGTTCTCAGCAGGAAAGCTTTTGGTCTTTCACTTTTGAGTACAAGGATAGTTGTGCATTTTTCATTTATGCACTTTTTCATGTTGAAAAATGTCCTTCTATTCTTTCCTTTCAGAATACTTTTCTTAAGAATTGGTGCTGTATTTTGTCAAGTGCTTCTTTTGCATCAATGAAGATGATCATGTGATTTTTCTTCCTTTATTTATTAATGTGATTTATTATACTGATTGATATTCCTGTGTTGAACCACCACTGCCTTCATGGGATAAAACCCACTTGATCATTAGGTATAATTATTTTAATGTGCTTTTGGATTCTATTGGCAAGTATTTCACTGATGGTTTTTGCATCTTTATTCATGAGAGAACTTGATCTGTAAATTCCATTTTTTGTAGTATATTTATTTGGTTTTGGTAGTAAGGTGATGTTGGCTTCACAAAATGAGTTTGGTAGCAGTCCTTCATGTTCATTTTTTTGTAAGAGTTTGAAAAAGATTGGTATTAAATATTTTTTGAATGATTGCTGGAATTCAACTGTCTAGCCATCTGATCCTGTGTTTTTATTTTTGATAAATATTTTATGACTGTTTCAACTTTACATGTGCTTGATTTGTTGAGGCTTTCTATTTCTTTAAGGATCATTGTAGGTTGTTTTGGTATTTCTATGAATTTGTCTGTCGCATCTATGTTGTCTAGTTTGGTAGCATAGAGTTATTCATAGTAGCCTCTTATCATCTCTTTGCTCTGGGGGATCAGTTGTAATGTCCCCTGTCAGATTCCTGGTTTCACTTTTTTGCATCTACTTTTTTTTCCTTTGTCCTTCTAGCTAATGTTTTGTCAACTTTGTTGATCTTCTCAAAACCCCACTTTTGGTTTTGTTTACTCAATTGTTTCATATTGCTTTACATTTCATTTATTTATGTTATAATAATTATTTATTTCCTTCTCTGTGCTTTGGGATTAATTTGCTGTTCTTTTTCTCGTCCTGCAGGTGTGGATTTAGGTCTTTGATTTTAGCTCCCCTTTTTTAAAATGTAAACATTGAGGGCTATAAATTTCCCCCTTAGAATTGCCTTTGCTGCATCTCAATCTTGATATGTTCTATATATTTATACTGGACTAGTTCCCTTATTGTATTTTTAATCTCTCTTTTTCGTTATTTATATTCTATCCAGATGTGCTATCCAGTGATGAGAGTGGTGTGTTGAAGACTCCAAATATTATTTTAGAAACATCTATTTCTTCCTTCAGCTTTGCTAGTGATTGCCTCATATATTTTAGGGTACCCAGTTTTGGTGCATATTTATTATTGTTATTTTCATATTGGTGAATTGTACAACTTATTAGTATATATTGACCTTCTTCTCTTATAACAGTTTTACATTTAAAATGTATTTTGTCCAATATTAGTTTAAACACTCCAGCATATTTTTGGTTACAATTTGCATGAAAAATATTTTTTCAACTTTCCACTTTCAGCCTTTTCATTTCTTTGCATCTAAGGTGAGCCCCTTGTTGACAGCATACAGAAAAATGTTGTTTTTATATATTCTGAGCATCTATGTTTTTCAACTAAGGAGTTAAGTCCATTAACATACATTTTTTTTATTTTAAAGGCATTTCTTTGTCCATTTTGTTCCTTGGCTTTCAATTTTCATGTATTTCTTTTGTCAGTCTTTTCACCCTTTTAGTTACCCTTAATAATAATATTCATTTCTACACTCTTTCCATGCCTCTCTCTCTTGTCTTTTCCTTTCAGGCTCTAGCAGTCCCTTTAGTATGTCTTCTAAGTCCAGTGTTTTGGTGGTGAACTTGCTCAGTTTCTGTTTATGTATGGCACATTAATCATGTCCTCATCTTTGAAGGACAATTTTTCCAAAGATAAAGAAATCCTGGCTGACAGATTTTTTTTTTCATTTCTGTATCTTAAAATGATCCTACCACTGCCTTATCACCTCCATGGTTTTTGATTAGAATTTGGCATTTAATTTTATTGCACATCTCATTTATGTGATGAATTGCTTTACTCTTACTGAGTTCAGAATTCTCTCTTTATATCTCAAAATTGACATTCTGAATAGAATATGAATCAGAATAAATTTATTTAGATTTATCCTGTTTGGAGCATATTGTCCTTCTTGAGTATTAATATTCATGTTTTTCATAAAGGTTGTGAAATTTTCTGCCATTATTTTCTCAAATATTCTTTCTTCCACTTTTTCATTCTCTTCTTCTAAAACACACATAAAACATATATTTTTAATTCCATGCTGTTATTCAGTTCCCTGAGAACCTGCTTAATTTCTTTCCATTTTTATCTCTCTTGGTTCACCTTTCTTTTCAAGTTTATATGCTCTATCTTCTAATTCACTTATTATCTCCTCTGCCATTGCATCTCTACTATTATATGCCTTAATGCATTTTTTCTTTATTTTTAAATTATGGAATGCTTCATGAATTTGCAAGCTTTCCTTGCACAGGGTCCATGCTAATCTTCTCTGTATCACTCCAATTTTAGTATATGTGCTGCTAAAGCAAGAAACCTCTAATGTATTTTAATCTCATCCATTGTGTCTTTCCTTCCTGTAAGATCTGATTCTTTTCTCTGCAAGTTTTCAAATTCTTTGTGTTCATCAAGTATCTTCTTAATATCATTAATTTCTTTATTCATCTCGTTGATTTTATTAATGAAATATGTTTGGGATTCTGTGATCACATTTCTCAAATACTGTGGTTTTCCTGGAGGTTTAATTTGTTCCTGTGAAGGTATGTTCCTGGACCATACCTTCTCATTCTTAGAATGGCTTGTAATATTTTGCTCATTATTTGATTTTTTTTATATGTTCAGTCTGTGCTCAGTTTCATTAGTCTAATGCCAACTTATTTGTTATTTTTTTGCTAAAGCTGCAATTTGGTACATGATTCAACTTATTTTGAAATTCTGTAATAGCCCATGCTTAAGAAATAATACTTTCTCAGCTCTTATCTGATTTTTACACTGAACATATGGTACAATTTTTGAGATTGAGCTGTATGTGCACTTATTTAATCCACAGGAAATAACTTCCTTTCCGCTGTTCATCCTCCAATAATGTTAACTTGTTCCTTTTTTTTTTTTTTTTGAGTTACCTCTGCATTTTTCTCTAGCTGCTATTATCTGGAGGATTAATTTTTCAATGTCCTTCTGAAGACAAACTCCCCATTTGAGATTTCCCAGCAAAAACTGGCCCAAGGAACAATGAAGGAGGTGTACATCAATCCCAATATCCTCTGGAGGGGGGCCCTAAATGTTACCAACCTTCTCTTTGTCATCTCTGCAAATCTATGCTTTCTTAACATAACCAGGAGATAGTTCTCTTCATCTAGTTATTGCCCACTGCTCTAGGTGTTGTTGTGCTTTTAAATTCTCAGCTGCAGTAGTCCCTGATGGGTACATGGTTGAGACTGAGGCTGCCATCCTTGCTTAAATGAAACTGTGCTCTGAGCAGAGTTCTCTAATCAACTGCTAAAACCTGTGTTAGGATCCCTGAGATGGGTGAAATGCCTGCCTCAAAAGAGTTTGTTCAAACTAAGCCTTGAATCTTTTCCTGACTGGGCATACAGGGTATGGGATCACTTGTCCTTTAAGGTGGATAGGGTGAACCTGCCCTCTCTGCCCCAAGATATTGATCAAACTGCACTCAACTTCCACTCCTATTATGCACAGGGACTTAAACGGTGATCACCATTGGCTATCCAACCTGAGTGCAATGACCCCAATCCCTACCAATCTGGGAATCTCATGTGTTTTTCAGTCACCCCTGTTTCTCCTCCTGCCACGGGTGGAGATAAAACAAAGGCTGTCAGATTCTTTGTGGTTTGGGCAGGTTTAAATTTCAGTTGTGCTCAGAATTGGTGATCAGTCTGCTGAATTTGCTAATCAATAGCCATATTCAGTCTCAGACCACTTTCCTTAACATTCTTAAGGGAGAGGGAACTTCTCCTTCCAACCAGGGAGTGGGTCCTAGGGTGGTCCACCTTGCCAGTGGGGTATGGGCACCAGCCTCTGGAGAATGGAGGGATCTACTTATGAATCTTCAGAACAGATTGTCAGTTTCCTCCTCCTCCTCTTTCCTGGATGGTTTATGGTATTCTTTTTATTTCTGTAATACCCAAAACAGTTGATACAGACAGATACTAACAGATTATTACCTGCCTTGTGAGACAAGCTGTCTGTTAGAGCTCTCTGTTAGATGTTTGATAACATCTTGGGTCAGAACTTATTTTCCTTTTTTTAAAAGCAGTTTTTCTAATGGTTGTGAAATGATAACTTTTTGTGGTTTTGATTTGAATTTCCCTGATGATTAACAATGTTGAGCATGTTTTCATGAGCTTTCTGGCTATTGATATATCTTTGGAGAAATGTCTACTCAAGTCATTTGCCCATTTTTTTAATTGAGTTGTTTGATCTTTTGTTACTAAGTTGAAGGACTTCGTTATTCTGGATATTAAATTTTTATCTGATATGTAGTTTCCAAATATTTTCTCCCATTTTTCTGGCATAAACTTAATCTTTGATATTGATATTTTTCTATACCTTTAGGCTGTAACATTAGTGGAAACTGAGATAGACTCTGAAATCTCTCTCTTAGATTTTCTTAAGCTGTGCTATAGTTCTGGGTAGTAATATCAACCAATGAAATGAAAACTGAATGAGCTCTTCAGAGTAAAATGTAGAAAGATTTTTACTGTTTGTTTGAATTAAATTAACTAAGGCCCTGATTTATATCCCAGTAGGGGAAGCCCAGTCTGAAGGCTTAGTGAAAAATGTGGTTTGTGTGCTTATGCACAGAATGTGAAGCAAGATTCCCCCTTCAGAAACTGAATGATCTGAACCTGTTTTAAGCCACAAAATTATCCTAGGTCTTCTGGGGAAGAGTTATTGGCAGCACTGGTACTCATTAAACTGTCCACAGCTTCCTCTACTTTCACTCTCTACCCACCATGAAATTGCACTGTGTCTCTTGGAGCAGATGAATTATCAGCATTGTGACTCAAACTGTACATGCATTCTTCTACTTTCTATCTCTATGTACCAAGAGGAGGAAAAGGAAAATGTCTTTTTTTGTTGTTTGAAAGAATAGTGATAACAAATTAAATATTATGAGTAACTTTTCTGGCTGTTTTTATCTAAGAAATACGATTGATAGAACTAAGTTATCAAATTACTTTATCTTTGTTGCCTTAATAAAATCCATAAGATAATTTGTTTATATTTCATACATAAAAGTTACCAAATAAAAGCATAAAAATGATTGCTTTGAATTTATCCAACAAACCTTTGGACCTTATGTATTAATTCATCTATGTTAACATCTTCCTTTCAAATCCAGACAAAATTTTAAAATTCATATTCTTTACTGCAGTCTATGAGAATATATTGATATATCATTTCCCATAGTCTTCTCTGTAGAAGAGCTTCTGTACTATTTGAGCTTTATTTCCACTGATCACATGGTAAGAAAGTAAAGAAATGAGACATTGATGTTCTATAACTTCTAATTGGGAATGGTTTTGCCTTGTTTGTCATGTAACAGTAAAGTACTACTTGGTATAAAAAAGAAAAGGAATAAATGTTCCATCAGTATTTAGATTAAATTGGGATTAAATTTGTAGTTTTTGTTAAAAGGGGATTACTAAGATATTTCTTAAGAATAAAATCATTTTCCTCATTTTCAGTCACAGGAAAATGAAAGGAATATAGCTGTACAAAACACTAATATTTGACTGATTTCTCGCTGTGATTTTTGACTCTGAATCTCCCATTTTACTTGTTGATGATCCATGCAGAATTAGAAATCTGCTAGAGTACCAAGAACTTTAAAAATGTAGGTCCTATCTGCATTGTCTCATGGGCTTCTATCTAGAGAGGCTATCCATCCCATGTCATCTCTAAAACACCCTTCTCTTCAGGGCAGTTGGGTCCTTTGGAGATAGGAAGCAGCATATTCAGGAAGGATTCCCCTATTACCTCTGTCCCATGGATCCGTTTCTTTCCCATAATTCATGGCATTGGGTAGAGTTATTCCCAATCCACCTGTATAAGACTGAATCTATTCTGGACAAAAAAGCAACTGAAAAATGACAGTCAGAAATCACAGAGCAGAATCATTTTCTGGAGTCAGACCAACATTTTCTTCTACATTTTACTTTTCTAATAAGATTAAATTTATTGAATACCTTAGTAAAAATTTGTTTATAAGTATCAAACAATATATAAATACAAAACAGATTTGTAGGTTCCTAATATAATATTAGAAAGTGCATGACTATATACAGTACATCTTGCAGACAAAGAAATATGGAAGAGGAAAAAGATGAGGTTACTGATAAATATATATAGAAGAAAGATGATTCATATTATAGTATATTCTATAACCATTAAAAATGGCTCATTCCTTATTGATACTTATACTATACAATTTTTTAAATCCAGTTTTAAAACTTAGCATCATCATGTTATTAAAAGGTTGTTAAAAATATTCCTCCCTTATGAAAAGTCTGAACTGGTGATACTTTTCTTCCTAGAATTTTAGAAATTAGGCAATGAGAATACTTTGGTTTGGATTCAGGAGAGAAGTGTTTAATGGAGATTTTAGAATCAAAGAACTCCGTGTTCAGGATTTATCAATAAACATGTCAACATTCAGAAAACATGACTAAAAGAAGCCAAACAAAAACCAACCCACTCAGCATTAAGACACATCTTTCTTCTAGAATTTTATTTTAAATATAATGAAAGGAAAAACACTTCTAATAGATTAAAAGCAAGTCAAACACCCACTTTGTACAGATAAAACCTTTGCAAAGGTCAACTGAAGTAATCCTAAACTAAAACTGAATTTCAATGAAGTCACCAGTTTTATAACTCAAACAAAAGTCAATTTTATGCTTCATTAATATGTATCATTAAAATTGATTTTTTTAAAAAATAGGGTGTTTTGGGGGAAAATACATCAGATGTAAGATATGGACTACAGTTAGTAGTAACATTTTGACCATGCTCTTTCATAGTTTGTAACAAATATATCACAACAATGAAAGATGTTCATGCAGGGATGACCTATATGATGTCAAGCATGTTTAATTTGTAAATTCACTTTTACTAGACACATATTGTTTATGTATGTTCAAGTATGAATGATATGCTTCTATAAAAATATATTTTTAAAAACTCAATCATATATATAACCAGCAAGTCCTCTAAGAAATATGCCCCAAAGAGTATCAAATTTTGCTTTGTGCCATTTTGAATATTTGCACACATTATTTTTCAGATAGCTTGAGATTTTTACTACTACATAAATGTATGTCACAACCTCTGAGTGGAGATGGGCAGAGGCTCTGGCCCTTTCTTCTCCAGTTTCTCAGCAGAAGTTTTCTTATTGCTTCAGTGAGGCTTGAAATAGATATGTTGATGAAGACTTCTGCAAAATAGCCCTTATAGATAATCCACAGCATATTTTCTGTCTTTTCCAGTATGTGAGATCTGAAAAGGAAAAACATCTAAAAGACTAGTGTTCTCTTAGAGTCAGAAGCCATCTGATGACTCTTGATGACTCAGAGATGACTCTGAGCCATCTTCTGACTTGTTACTGCAACAAAGAACTTGGGCTGGGAAGGCACTTGAGGTGGTACTTTGAGCATCAAAATTGTGGCATTTAAATTCTTTCTGCAGTTTACTGATCTGATTGCTTCATATCCTGTTTCCAGATAGAGTTTTCACTTTCTTTGGTTTCAAAGTAATCTTTAGATTGCATCTATCACATAATTCCTATTTGTGTATGTGTGTGTGTTTATCCTGCTGGTGGCTTCTTCCATCTTTTCACAAGAAGGACACAGGCAATACAGATATCTCCTGAACGAGTCTCATGGAACTGAAAACAACTCTCAAAGTCTTTTTCATAACATTTAGTTTCAATGAATTGAGGACTGAAGGACTTAGCCCTTCAAATACAGCATCCCTCTATGCTCTGGTGCATATTTGGTTTTGAAAATCAAACATTTTTTCTTCTGGGCAACAGTCTTCCAAAAGCAGGAGCAAAGGATATTTTTAACTGTGAAAATATCCCTGCAGAAAATAAAGTTCTAAACAAATTTCAGATAAACTGATAAGGATGCATATGGAGATAAAAAGCATTTAGATATTCCAGGTTATAGGAAAGGTTAGGAAAAAGAAAATACAGAAGCAGATATTAGAAACACATTCTATCAACAAACATTAATCACCAATTAAGTTTATTTAATTGGCTGGAGTGAGAAAGATAAAACTTGTGGGTTGGAATAATTTGAATGTACAAACAATAACTTTTTTTAATTAAAAGAGAAGTTGTGGATTTACAGAACAATCATGCATAAATTACAGGGTTCCCATAAACCACACTATCAACAATTTGCATTAGAGTGTTATATTTATTACAATTGATGAAATAATATTGTTATAATTGTACTATTAGCTATAGTTTACATTAGAGTTCACCAATTGTATTTACAGTCCTTTCTGGTTTAATTTCATTTTTATTTATGTAACACGTTGTATTAGTCAGCCAAAGGGGTGCTGATGCAAAATACCAGAAATCTGTTGGTTTTTATAAAGGGTATTTATTTGGGGTAAAAGCTTACAATTTCCAAGCCATAAAGTGTAAGTTACTTCCCTCAGCAGTCTGTTGCCACATGTTGGAGCAAGATGGCTGCTGATGTTCAGCTTTCCATTTCCTCCTAAGTCTCCATGGTCTAGCATCTTCTGATATCATCTCTAGACTGGGATAAGTCTCATCTCTCTCCTGGGGCTCATTTCTCTGTGGGCTCAGTTGCTCTGCTCTCTGCTGTGTGTTTATTTCCCAGGCTCCAGCTCAAATTTCCAACCTCCCTTCTCTGTGGTGCAGTTTCATTGTGAGTCCCAACCCACCAAGGGGACTAAATGTCCTAATGACATGGCCCAATCAAAGCCTTAATCATTATTTAATCAAGTAAAAGTGAAACCTCTGATTCCAATAAAATCTAATATGCCCAGAGGGACAGACCAGTTCACAAACATAATCCAGTATCTATTTTTGGAATTTATAAATAATGTCAAACTGCTACATACACACACATTTATATAACCTAAAATTTCCCCCATAAGTACATTGAAATATACAATTCATTGCTGTTATATAAGTTCACACTGATGTGCTAACATCACCATCATTCATTGCCAACACATTTACATCATTACAAATAGGAATTCTGTACATTTTAAGGCTTAACTTCCCATTTCCTGTCCTCACCCTGTTCCCCAGTATTATATATTCCAAATTCTGACTCTATTAGTTTGCTTATTCTAATTAGTTTGTATCAGTGAGATTATACAATATTTATCCTTTTGTGTCTGGCTTATTTCACCCAACATGATGTCTTCAAGTTTGATCCATGCACCTTTGTAGATTTATGCATGCATCAGAATTTCATTACTTTTTATGGCAGAATAATATTACTTTATATGCATATACTACATTTTGTTTAGACATTCATTGGTTGATGGTCACTTGGGTTGGTTCCTTCTTTTGGCAATTGTGAATAATATCATGATGAACATTGGTATGAAAATATCTGTTCTAGCCCTTATTATATTACATGATAGATCACCAGCCATTAGGAATCTACTTCTATCACTACTTCTAAGCTAATTTTGATATAAAAACAGAAGAGAAATTGAGACTCTTAAATATCATATGCATAAAGAAAATTGTAGCAATTACAGTTCAGTCCAAAGGAATAGCTATTATTTGTGTTTTCTTGTACAAAATGGCCTTGTTCTAATTCATTTCTGTTCGACACTAAGAATTATATAGCTGTTATTTGAATGATCAGTGGCAGTGCAGGAAAAAATATTAATAAATTAATTCTATGATCTGTTCTCGAGGACCACCAAAG
>JAQZBX010043655.1:0-21590 GCA_029593785.1 Cabassous unicinctus | reverse complement strand
ACAGGGGCTTTTTCAGGACTTGGGAATTATCCTGAGTGACATTACAACGACAGATATAGGCCATTTTACATCAGCATATAACATGCAGAACTGTGTGGGAGAGAGTGTGGTCTACAATGTGAACTATGGTCCATGCTTAGTGGCAAAGCCCCAGGATGTGTATATCCATTGCAGGTGATGTGCCACACTAATGAAAGATATTTATGTGAGATGTTATGGGAGGTGTGGGAGGTGGGGAACATGGGAATCCTTGTAATTTTTGTGTAACATTTATGTAATCTAAGCATCTTTTAAAATATAAAATAAATAAACAAACAAACAAACAAAAAAAGCTAGCACGTTAGCAGCTTGTAGTGGAAAGGAACCACTGGTTCTTTGCCTCTTAAAGAATTTTCTTCAAATTTGTATTTGTATTTTATTTTGGTATTGGTGCTTTTAACACCTTAATATAGTCAAATATGACCTTTGTTTTTTTTCTTTTACAACCAGAAGTTGTTGTTTTTTTTTTATCTTGCTTAGAAAGCTTTTTCCAAACCTAGGACTATAAAAATATCCTCATATATTTTCTTTTAATACCTTTCTCATTTTGTAGTATATGATTCAGCTTTCCAATCCATCTGAAACTTATTTTTGTTTATGGTTTGAGACAGGAACTTAAGTTCATTTCATTCCAAACAGATAATTTATGGGCACCAATCCACAACTCCACTTATTGACTAGATCAAAGTTTTCCCATTTAGAATGCCCCCTTAATTATAAATTCTATCACCTTATACACGTGGGTCTAATTGTGAACTCTTCATTCCATTGTTTCCCAGTATTCTATCATTTGAGTATCAGCTTTATCATTTCTGTTATATCCATATTCCTTTTATACTATTATTTACTTAGTATTTTAGCATAATACATTTTCAAATTACTTACTTTAGCTTCATCCTAAGCATGTAAAATTATGGGTTTAAAATGTTTTCCTAGTAAACACTAAAATAAGTGTATATTGCAGAGTGAGTATAGGATTGAGAGCCTACCTCACATGTATGAGCTCCCAGGTTCAATCCCCAGTACCTCCAAAAATAAAAAAATAAATAAATGAGTGCATACCTTTTGAAATGACAAATGTTTGTTTGCCTATCATTATAAATCATTTTACAAATCACAATTGAAGTACAGAGGTCCTTTGGGGAAACACCAGTGTGTTCTTGCCACTCATGGGTTTGTCCATTTCTGTGCCAAAACAATCACACTGGCATTATGACATGTTTTTTGTTGTTTTTAACTTTTTATTTTGAAATAATTAGAGATTCACAAGATGTAAAATAGTGCAGAGGTTCTGTGTACTCTTCTCTCAGTTTCCTCCAATGTCATCTTACGTAACTATAGTACATTATCAAAACCAGGGAATTGACATTGGCACAGTGCAATCAACTAGACGACAGACCTTCCTGGAATTTCACCCGTTTTTGCACACTCTCAGTTTTCAGTCATTGTCTAGAGTTCTACAACATTTTATCAGATGTACAGATACATCTGACACCACCACAATCAGAATACAGTACTGTACCATCACCACAAAGGAACTTCCTGGAGCTGTCCCTTTATAATCACACCCTCCCCCTTCCCAACCCCTGGCAACCACTGGTCTGTTCTCCATCTCTATCGTTTTGTCATTTTGATGATACATAAATAGAATCATATAGTATATACCATTTGGGAATTTTTTCAAGCAGTGTAATTTCCTGGGGGAATCATCCAAATTATTTTATGTATTCATAGTCATTCCTTTTTATTGCTGAGAACTATCCCATGGTATAGTTGTATCACAGTTGGTTCAACCATTCACCTACTGAAGGACATTTTGATTGTTTCCATTTTCTGGCTACTACAAATAAAGCTGCTATGAACATTTGTGTATAGGTTTTCATGTGAGCATAAGATTTCATCTCTCTAGGATAAATGCCTAGGGGTACAGTCACTGAGTTACATGGTAAGTATATGTTTAACATTTTAAGAAACTGCCAGGCTGATTTTCAGTGTGGTTATGCCATTTTACATTCCCATTAACAACGTATAAGAGGCCAGTTTTCTGCATCCTCACCACCATTTGGTACTGTCAGTAATTTTGTTTTCGCTATTCCAGTAGGTATATCACTGTGTCTCTTTGTGGTTGTAATTTGCATTTCCCTAATGGCTAGCGATGTTGAACATCTTTTTATGTGCTTATTTGTATGGCTTGTTTTGATATCAAGTCTGAGGCTCCTGTCCACTGACCTGAGGGAGGGAGTTGACCTTGGCTGCTGTGTGAGATAGGCACATTCCTCTTAGCTGTTGTGAGGAGGCAAGAACAGGGCCCATGGACTCAGAGGTTTACTGGGGAGAGGGTATGAAGTTTCCAGCACCAGGTGTGACACTACCCTTTCTCCTGCCTTCCCCCACCTCCCACTCTCAAGAAACGTTTAATAAAATCACATCCCTCTCCAAAGCCTTTGGAGATGGGCTCACCTGGGGTGTTGTGAGGCAGTTCTGAGTCTAGTCTCATAGCTGGAAAAAGCAGTAAAACCCAAGCAAAGGGGACCCAGTGACAACGGGGCCACAGATAGTGGTCTGCCTTTCTGGCATGTAGAAAGAATTGAGGGAGGGGAGCTTGAGTTCTTCCCAAAGGCCCGTGCTTCCCACCAACCCTCCTAAGATGAGGGCCCGCATCCATTTGATGCTTTCTGCCCTGCGACCTCACAGGACTTGCCCTGGGGTCAGAGGGCCACCCCTGAACGGTAACTACACACCCCCACCCCAAATCACCTCCCTGAGGATTGAGTGTGAACATGAAGGTGCTTGGCAATCAATCGCTGGGGTCAGGGGCAGGACTAGCAAGCTGGAGACCAGGAAGAATCAGTCTCTATAAATCTTAGTGGGGCTTTTGGAGGGAGGAGGCTCGGGTTCTCCTTCTAGAGAAGGAATTTTAACCACAGGATCCACTGCCCTGAGGACCAGAAGGAACTATCTGGCAGATACAGCACATCGAAAATCTGCCCTCCAGGGGAATGAAGAACCTGCCTAGAAGATTCCATTTTTACTCAAGACCAAAGTCCTCTTCATTATAACCTATCAATTGATTTAAGGGTTACTCAAAGAGAGTATACATGATGTAAAATGAGGATGTTTCTAGAGTTTCTTAAAGACTGTCAGTCTGACCTTGGGTAAGTTACATCAACTTTGGTCTTCATTTCCTCATCTGCAAAATGGGGACAATAACAATTCCAACTTCATTGAGACGCCAAGCGGGTTAAGGTGCTTAAAACAGCCTGGCCCAGTGCAAGTGATGGAGAAGGGTCAGCTATTATTGACTAAAGTGTGAGCACGGCTGCTAAGGCTTCTGACCACATGGCAAATTCCAACTGCACATGCCGCCTGGAGAGGACTGGAATTCCTACAACCATCAAGGGTTGCTTTGGTGCCTGTGCTTGCTCAGGGCTGCCTGGAGTTGGCAGTTTTCCGTTGCTGCTCTTCTTCCTTTATAATGGTAAATTTCTGTTTAATTCCGTCATTATTGGTCTCCTTTGTGGGGAGCTGTTTGGTGAGCACTACATGGCAAGATGCCGCATATTTCCACAACCTAATTTTTGACCTGAACTTTTCTAATAACTAGAATTCAAGTCATCAGTGGGTGTGATTCAAACATGGATCATCGGGAGCGGATGTGGCTCAAGCGGCTGAGCGCCCACCTCCCACATGGGAGGTCCAGGATTCAGTTCCCGGTGCCTCTCGAAAACAAACAAAAACAATAACAACAAAAAACAAGCAAAACAAATGAAAAAACCAACTCAGGGGAGCCGATGTGGCTCAGTGGTTGAGCGCAGGCTTCCCACATACGAGGTCCCAGGTTGAAACCCCAGTCCCCGATACCTAAAATTGATAAATAAATAAGTAAGTAAATAAATAAATAAAGGATCATCTATACCCCGATCATTCAAAGCTAAAATGTATATATAAGCCCCCCTCATATTTTACTTTTCCTGAATGCTTTCTGTTGTTTTTACTAAGTTCTTTATGTGTGAATATCTGGTGAACATGGGCCACAGGGTTTTTTTTAACCTCTCCTAAGTGGACTCCAAAATATTGGGGTCCCCATGCATGGAGGACATTGGTCCAGAGTCCAGGAGGGTGGCCTTGCCACTGAGGACCAGGTGCATGGAGAGTAGCACAAGTCTCCTACCAGCACAATGTGGTAGCAATTGTCCTTGGGCTGCTCCTGGGATCCCCAGCTCTGCAGTCTCCCACACCAGCTGGCCTCTTCATGAACCCTAGGAGGGTCTGTGGGAGCAGATCCCCATGCATACGTGCACACATGCAAGCATGCATGCATGCACACACATGAACACACATTTGCACACACATGCTAAGTTAGCCCTTGGGGCCTAACTCTGGACATCTCCAAGAAGCCTTCCCTGAATTTATAACACCTAATCCTAACCCATCTTTTCCTCTGTGCTTGGGGACTCAGCATATCTTTTTCCATTTGTTCCTTTAACTACCGAGGTAACAGAATCCTGACTGGGTCAGAGTCCCCTCTGCCCAGGCCATGATGGTAGACCTGAGATTTGGACTGATGCCCATTCAAACCCATATATCCATTAGCTACAACATCCTGCATTGGGTGCTTGAGGCAGCTGGGCCCAGAGAGAGTAAGCGAGTTGTCAGAGGTCACACAGCCAGGCCCAGGCCTGAGGCGCTCCCCATTAGATCACACAGCCTCTTATTGAGATGATGCTTGCTGGTGACCTAACTCCTTGGCTAGTGACTGACCTGGCACCCTTCATGGCCCCTGCAGATGCCAAGGGGACCATCCGGGAAATTGTCCTGCCCAAAGGACTGGACCTAGACCGGCCCAAGCGGACCCGCACATCCTTCACGGCCGAGCAGCTGTACCGCCTGGAGATGGAGTTCCAGCGCTGCCAGTACGTGGTGGGCCGCGAGCGCACGGAGCTGGCCCGCCAGCTGAACCTCTCCGAGACCCAGGTAAGAGAGCCAGGGCCTGGCCGCCCCACTCCGCCCTGGCAGCCTGGAGAATCCTTGGCTTGTGAGGCCAGGAGAGGGCTGCTACGGGGGAGTCCCCGACCAGTGGAGGAGTTCAGATATGCGTGGGGGAAAGACTCAGAGCTACAGAGAACCAGAGCGATAAATACAGTGCCAGCAAGAGAGTCTGGTAAATGCCAACAGGGGCCTTCCAGGCGCATCAGGGGCTTTCAGTGGAAGATGGACGAAACCAGGGAGGAGCTTGGGGGGTACTGGTGTGTGAAAGGAGGTTTCTGTATAATGCCTTGCTGGGAACAAAGCTTCCGGGAAGGTGGGGGTGGAATGACATTACAAAATTGTTTGGAGGACCTCTCACTTCCCAGTTCTGGGCTCTTTCCCACCCTCTATCACCTTCCCCTTATCCAGGGTCCTCCGTCCCTCTTGTCAGAGAAGAGGGGGCTGAACATCCCCTTCACACGGAAAGGCTTGGCATTTTACAAATAGTCTGCTGAACCCAAGAGAAAAACTCTCCGTAACTGAGTACCTACTCTGAGGGCATACTCATTTCAGGCTGCTAATGGAGCTCCATAACGATGATGGAAATAATAATAATACTCGGTTCTTACCATGTACCAGGCAGTTCTATGAGCTTTGTGCATGTTAATTCATTTCATCCCTCCCAACAACCCTCGGGGTAGCTGCTGTTATTATTCCCATTTTACGGATGAGGGAGGCTGAGTAACCTGCCCAAGGTCATACAGCTAAGCACTTCCGGAGCTGGGATTTGGATGAGCAGTCAGGCCTATTTATGCTGCCTGTGAACTGGGGGACCTTCCTGGAGCTTGTCAAAGAATAACTCAGGGAGCCTTGGCTTAGCTACAGCTCTATCAACAGATTTATTTCCAACAACTGCCCAAACAAGATTTATGGAGAAAGCTGCCGGCGGACGTGTGAGGGTTTCTCTGTACGGTGCCTGCTGCCGCCTTGCCACTGGCATCCCCACTTCAGTTAAGTCAGGGTCGCACCACTTCCCTCCTCAGAATTCCAGCAGCTCCCCAATCACATGCATGGAAGCTGTCCTGTCCACCCTGTGGGAAGGGACGGTCAGAGGCGCCTGCATGTCCTCTCCCCTTGAGGGTGAGCTGGCTCCTTCCCCAGTAAACCGGCAGCTCAGAGCTGGGCAGAGAAGTGATAAGAAGGGACAAGCTGAGGGGGCAGGAGGCAGGGAGGACGGGGCTTGCTGGGGAGTGGCTGCCTCAGCTCCACCTGTTTTCCTCCAGGTGCCCTTGTAGAGCCCAGAACAACCCAGCTGAGGGCGCAGGGCAGCTAGGCCCACCCTCCAGCTGGGCTCAGCCAGGGTGGCTGGGAAGCCAGGCTTGTGCTTAGGGGGTGGGGGGCCTGCAATGGCCCAGGCCACCAGCTCCTTCTCTGTCCTCATCCTTCCCTCTCTTCCACAGACCCTACATTGATCTGCCTTGGAGATCAAGCCCTAACTCCTCTTCCAGGAAGCCTTTCCTAAGGCTTCTTGACCTCCTCCCAGGAGACCTGTAAAGTGGGTGGGTGAGTGCATATGTGTGTGCCGCGGTGGTGGGCACCCAACAGCTGGGGCCTCCCAGCGACAGGAATGTTTCCAAGGCAGCCTCATCTTCTCTCCAGGCCTCCTGGAGGGAGCTCTCAGGGAAGCCTCGGCTTACTCATCACTGCCTGCGTCCCTCTTTCTCTTTCCCCATTTCTAGGGTTTTGCAGACAACATAACTAACACATAGCTAGCATTTACTGAGCACTTACTAAGCACCAGACACTGTTCTAAGGGCTTGACATGTTCTGACTCATATAATCCCCTCCACAACCTCGTGGGATAGGTCTTTATCATTTCCCTTTTTTGGATGCACAAAGAAATCATGTAACTTGCACAAGACTTAAAGCAGCTTCACCTGACCACCCCTCCCCCCTTTCTTTGTCCTTTGCTATTTTGCTGGAAGGACACAGGCATCCACCTTGCCTTTGCCTGCCTCTCAGGCTCCTCCATTCCAGAGGGTTAGACGTGGGTCTGGGGTTTTATAGCCACGCTCCTGGCCCAGTGACACTTGAGTACTTCTACATCTGCCTGCCAGGGAATGGCTGAGGATTGGGATCTCTGCCTGGAAGCTGATGTTTCCTGGAGCCTCCTGGGCTCCCAAGCCCTTCAGGCCCTGCACCCAGCCCACCTGCCCTGCTTGGCTCTTTCCTCTCAGTGCCACTCTGGTTTCCACCTTCCGCTCTCCTGTACCTTCACCTCCAGCCAGGATTCTGTCAAGAACCCCATCTCCTCTCAGATGTCCCCCAGGCACCTCAGATCCCACGGTTCAAAGCTAATCACACTGTCTTCTTGAGGTTCCTGCCCGGCCTGATGGCAGCCAAGCTGGGAACTTGGTATTTAACGTTTGTGCCCCACCTCTGCCATCTGACAGCCATTGCCCCAGGTCATAGAGCTAGAACTCTGTGGAATTTTCCATATATTCACATATACTTTTGTTCAAAGATATTATTGAGTGCCTACTAAGTACTAGGCACTATTCTAGGTGCTAGGAATACAGCAGAGAACAAAACAGACTAGAGACCTGTCCTCTGGCAGTTTATATTCTGTGGAGAAAAAGACAATGAACAGCATTTCAGAGAGTGATAAGTGCCATCAAGGAGACAAACTGGGTACTATGGGTGGAGACTGGGGTGGTCAGGAAAGGCCTTTCAGGAGACGACATTGAGCCAGATGAAGAGCCAGAAGAAGAAAGGTCAAGGCAGAGGGGCAGAAACTGGCACAGAATATTCTAGAAGTGTCAGAAGGCCAGCATGGCTGGAACTTGGAAAGTAAATGTGGAAGAAGTTAGGGGCAGACCACATAGTGCACTGAACGGAGGAGTGACGTGAGATTGCACAGGGGTCACCTGGCTGCCATGTGGAGAATGGACGGAAGGGGCAAGAGTGGAGTGGTTGGGGGCCACTAACAGGGTGGAGATGGCAGAGGGGAGAGGACTGATTTGAGATATACTGTTTTGGAGCTGGAAACTGTTGGGACTTGCTCATGATAACATGCATGGGGTGGTTTGGGCTTGAACCACCCAGTTGGGTGAATGCAGACGCCATTCAATGAGTTGAGAAAGCTGGGAAGGAATAGGATGGTGGGAGAGGAATCAAGTGCTTTGTTTTGGATCAGTTAAGTTTGAGATCCAAGTAGAGGTGTCGGGAAGGCATGTTAAATATTTCTTTGCGAGTTGGTTTTCCTCGGATATGAATTATCTGAAGGTCTTAATCAGAGATTCCTTCAGACCTGCTCAGATAATGGATGGACTCCTAAAGGATAACAAAGGAGGTTCCTGAAAGATAACAAAAGAGGCTCAATCTAGTGGAAATCCAGGAACAGGAAGGATGGTGTAGACTGGAGGCTGAGGGTGGATTTGGAGGCAGCGACCTCAGCACTGTATCTGTCCTCTTCTTCTCTCTTCCTGCTCTCAATCAGCATCTTTACCTTCTGCCCTGGGATCAGGAGGATCCAGGCATGACTCTAAATCAGGCAGAGGAAACATCCAGCTTGCTCAGGACCCATTCTCATTCCTAGTCTCCTTCTTAGCCTGTGTGTGCCCATTTAGTCAGGGGCCCATTTCCAGGCATGGGTGGGCAGACTGGAGCCCTTCCCTCCTGCCCCCCACAGCCCCCACTGACAGGGGATGCCAGATGAAGGGTCTCTCAGATGTGGAAACAATGAACAAGACAGTGCACAGCTGACTTCTGTCCCCTGCCTTCCCGGGACCCTCTGGCTGTGCAAGGAAGGAAGAAGAGGGTCTCAGAGGGCATCCATATCCTGGGACCATCAGAAAAACCCTCTACCCATCCCCACACTTCTGGGGAGGCAGATACTGAGTGTTCCTCTTGATGTCAGAGAACAGGGACTGAGCCACTTAATCCAGTTGTCCTTGTTTTTCAAAGCCCCTGGTACACTTTGTCACCATACATTGTTTCCAAAAGAATTTTGCATGTTTGATTGAAGCAATGCTTCTCAAGGTGTGGTCTGCAGACCACCTGTATGTAGAATGCCCTGAGGTGCTTGTTAAGATGCTAATTCCTGGGTCACCATCAGCCCAGAGGTTTCAAACAGAATCTCTAGAGAGACCCCACAACCTATATATATGTTGCTTCTGGGTGATGCTAATGCACAGTAGTGTCTGAGAATCACTGGGTTATGGTAAAATGACCATGTCTGACTGCTGATGTGGTCACCATGCTACTACTGAAAAGGCTTCATTCAGTATTCACCAGACACTAATCCATGATGAGGATTGTAGCTCATGGACTCATCACAGCAAACCTATGAGGAGGTGTTATTATGATCCCCATTTTACAATGGGGAAACAGACACAGAGAGGGTTAAGGAACTTGCCCACTGTCATCCAGCTAGTCCGTGGAAGGACCAGGATTGAATCCAGTGTCTTCTTCACTATACTGCTTGCTACTTCCGCCAAAATACTTACATCATAGTACTTGCTAACCTGTCCATTTCCCCCACTACTGTGTCTGAGAGTCAAGTACATAGAGGTCAAGTTTTATTTATCCCTGTTTTCCCAGCACCTGTCCATGCCTGGCATGTATTGGATGCTTGATATTTATGTGTTGCAAGAATGAATGGCCAGAATACCAGAGACAGGGCAGGCAACAGGAAAAGAAGATGTGGCTGTGAGGAAGGAAAGGCAAGCACCTGGCTCCACGATTCCCCTCCCTCTGCTGGCCTGGAGGACTTGGCCAGGTGCCAAGCAGAGGGCAAACTGCCAAGTTCCAATACTGACAAGATCCCTACTTGGTTTGAAGAGGAGGAGCCCCAGCCTTTCGGCAGCCTCATGCCCATTGCCTCTGCCCCAGATGATTTCCTCTAGAAGAGCTGAAGAGGTGGTACCTTCCTGGGGCAGGTTGTGAAATCCAGGGCCATCCTAGACACACAGGCACTGTACATCTCAGATTAAGTGTGTGCTCAAGGCCTTAAGGTGAAGGTCATTTCCAAACCAACACTGAGTCTTGGAATGTAACACTGCCCGTGAGCCCACAGGCTGAAGCAGCATGGAAGAAGGTGATGGATATCTCCCAGATAGTGCCTTCCCCGTCCTGGAGCCAAGTGGAAACTGCATCCTTCCCCTGCTAAGCAGCCAGACTCAGAGTGGTCCTCCAGGGAGTGGGTGGTGAAGCCACCAGCTGTCTTGCAGGGCTCCTGTAACAAAGTACCACAGACAGGGTGGCTGAGAACCACAGAAATCTCCTATCTCTCGATTCTGGGGGCCAGAAGTCCAAAATCAAGGTGTCGACAGGGCCACCCTTCCTTCAGAGTATGTAGGAAAGAAAGTGCTTTATGCCTCTCTCCTGGCTTCTGGGGCTGCTTGCTGGCAATCCATGGCTTTTCTCCCTTCTGTCTGTCTGTCTTGTGTCCAGATTTCCTCTAAGGACACCAGTCGTCCTGGAGTAAGGGCCACCCTACGCCAGTATGACCTCATTTTAATTTGCCTAATTCCACCTGTAATGGCCCTATTTCCAAATAAGGTCACATTCTGAGATAGACTGGGAATTAGGACTTCAACATATCTTTTGGGGGGACACAACTCAATCCATAACAACCACCGCACATTCATTGAGCTCCAGGGAAACCAAAGAAGGCCGAGGCAAAACTGCGGGCCCACAGGGAGGCTGCAGCAGGGCTTCGGGAACCGCATGCGGGCAGGGCAGCAGCCCGGGACGTGCACCTGCGCTCCAGCGTGCAGCCGTGGGCACCCTGCGCTGAGGGCTCCGCCAGGAATGGTTTCCTGGGGGGCGTGACTGGATGGAGCCCTACAGGACCAGTAAGCTCAGATTCAACCTTGAGAAGAGGGTGATCCTGGAGGCAGACCTGAAGGCTTCTGGAGGAAGAGAAGGAGGAGTTCAGGGCGCTCTGAGCCTGTCTCTCCCTCAGTTTGTCCAAGGACTTGCTGAGCTGTTTGAATAATCCCCTCACGCACCACAGGGTTGATGGTGAGTAGGCAGGGGGTCTTTTCCTTCCGGTCCTCGCAGCTGGCACCCACTTCGATAGTTTGCAATGCTGGAAGGAACATTAGAATCACCTGTGAGCTTAAAAATTACCATACGGCTGCCTAAACCCCACTCCTAGGGATTCTGCTTTGATGGGAGTGGACAGAGCTGGAGCATCGGAATTTAGGAAAAAACACCTCCAGGGAATCCCAATGGGCAGCCAGGGTTGAGAATCACTGATCTTGCCCATAGGTGCCCAACAAACAAGCCTGCCAGGCCCCAGCTCCTGATCCGCCTGCCTTCTGCCTTCTCCTTCCCTCCTCTCCAGGCCCACCTTCTCAGAAACTCCCAGACTGAGTGCCAGCCCACACCCACCTCTCCTCGAGCACCCCCCAGAGCTGCAGAAAGGACAGGAGGAAGGTCATACCCCTGGTTGCTGCCACTCCCCTTGTACCTAATGGCCCTGTCTGCTGGTGCCACTGCCCCACACTAGGCCCTCAGCTTCCCAAGGACAGGAACTGTGACTTCTCTGTCTCTCATCTTCCCTTAGTTGAGAGCTAAGAACAGAAAACGCGAGTCCTAAGTAATGACTCACATGTGGTGTGGGCCAGGCACTATGGTAAACCCTTTACATGGATTTGGTTTTTGAGCCCCACGAGAGCCCGGGTCTTATTGTGCCCATTTTAGAGATGAGGCAATTGAGGCTCAGGGGTCATGGAAAGCTTCCTGAAGATGGTGCCTGGCCTGAGGGCCTAAGAGGCCCGGGTGCTAGCCAGGCAGGAGGCTTTTGAACAGGACAAGAGTGCCAGCACAAGATCAGGAAAAGCAGCACGTAGAGCCAGGGTCCCCGGGGACAGGGAGGGCTGCTTCACTTAGCAATCGAATTCCAAGGGTTTCCTTTCCCATCACCACCTTCAGCCAGACTTGGTTGAACACCATTTCCCATCCCTTACTGATACCCGTCTTCCTAGAGATTGTTCTTCACTCATCACTAAAATATCACTGCCTCCCACCTCTCCCCCTTACCATGCTGCCTTTCTCTAAAGCAGTGCCCCCCAAAGTGTGGTCCATGGTCTGGTGTCAGCCCACAAACTTATGCATCTATGATAAGTACAGAAACAGAGAGTATTTAGAAATGTATATAGCATTCTTTTATTAATTCATTTTAATTCTATTTTGTGAAAGTACTGGTCCATGACAAATTGGAAACTTTTTTTTAAGAGACTATATTTTTCTAGTTGTAGGTTTACAGAAAAAAATACACAGAAAGTAGAGTTCCCATATCCTCCCTCCCCCAACACAGTTTTCCCTATTATTAACATTTTGCATTAGTGTGGTACCTTTGTAAATTTGATGAACCAGAATTACTAGAAATATATTATTAACTAAAATCCATAGTTTACAGTAGGGCTCACTCTTTGTGTTGCACATTTCTTTGTCTAAAATTTTTATTGTGTTAATATATATACAACATAACATTTCCCATTTTAACCACTTTCAAATACACAATTCAGTGGTATTACTTGCATTCACAACATTGTGCAACCATCACCACCAGAATGGAAACTTTTAAAAAAGTGGTCTTTCACCACAAATAATGTGAGAAATGCTGAAAGATCTAATCATTTGTGTTTTTGTGGTTTTTTTCTTTATTGTTCTTCTTAGTATGAAACCCTTTATAATGTTCAAAGAAAGTAAAACTAAACAATATGTTGACTGGGCATAGGAAGTACATAATGATGCTTTTTTTTAAAAGAGAAGAAGCATTTGACATTGTTTAGGTTTTTGTGTCTGCACAGCATGTCCCTGAGGTAAGTATTACAACCCCTATTTTATTTACGGGAAACTGAGGCACAGAAAGGCTGTCACACATTGAAGCCCAGACCTGGCATCTAGAGCTTGAGCACTTGTCTGGGCTGGGGTCATCAGCCTGGGTGGGCCATGGGGTGATCCTCATCTCTCCATCTGGTGGGAAAGGAACCCACCCCTCTGTCCTGGGGCCCCTCCTGGCTCCAGGGCCTGAAGCAGCGCGAGCTGCAGGGCGTCCCCACTGCCTGCCTCCTCGTGGGTCTGGCAGGATACCGCGGCCCCACGGGCCGGGTGGCTGAAATGGGCGGCCACGTGGGCTCCCGGTCTTCCGCCAGGTGCTCATGCAGCAGGAGGGAGAGGGTGGCGTCCGGGGAGCATCGGAACCCAAGACGCTCGGCTTGAGGGTGGGGACTGGAAACGGATCTTCTGGAGGCGCTTGCTTCCCCCGGGGCAGGCGCCGCGGCCTGGACCCTTTGCGCCGCCTCCCACCCCCGAGCCTGCGCTGCCGAGCTGGAGCCCCTGCGGTCCCGCCTCCCGCGCGTCCTTCTCCCGTGGTCGCCAGGGCTCAGCGCCACTACGTGTCTGTCTCGGCAACTGCTCGTTTGTATTGTTAGTTGTTTATTGTCTGCCTCCTCCACTACCCTGAGAACCGAGTAGGCACTCTACACATTTGAGGGCTGGACAAATGAATGACGCAAGCAATCTCAAGTAGATCCCATGACTTGCTGGTGGCTTTCCGTCCCGGTTCATCACCCAGACAGCCCTCCAGCTCCCCCTCCTCCCCACACCTCTAAACTCCTTCACAGGGAGCCACCGGAGTTGCCGGACTCTCTTACGTCCCCCAGAAGCACCATGGGGCCTCCCCATCCTTTTCTTCCAAGGCTCTCTACTCCATGCTGCCTGCTCCTCCCCGGCACAGGCTGCCCCAGCCTGCAGCCACCTCCTGAAATCTCCAGGCCGACTTCTGTGTTCCTGGGGACACGAGTCCAGGTGTCCCAGTGATGGCACCAGGGACATGGGCCTGCAGACGCTGTAGCTTGACACGTTTTCCAGCTGGGGAGCAAATTCCAGTTTCTCCTTCCTGCAGGTACTTCCAATCTCTAGAAATGATTCTTTTTGCATGCCCCACCTTGCCTTCTTGGTGGAGAGGGGAGGAATTCCCCACCGGGCTCCCCCTCCCAGCCTCCCATTTCCCGTATACACCAGGAGGAGTTGGGGTGCTGGTTGGTGGGAAGTGAGAGCTAGGCTAGTTCTGCCTCCTCTCACAGGCCCTTAGGAAGATCTCTGCCCCATTGTCAGGGATTCTGCTTTTTTAAAATAAAATTTTATTGAAATATATCATTCATACATGAACATACATAAACAATAAGTGTACAGTAAAATTTGTGAATTGACAAACATGCATATCATCATACAAGGCTCCCATATATCACCCCACCTCCAACACCTTGCATTGTTGTGAAATGAAACTACGAAAAAATATTGTCAAATATTACGACTAGCTATAGCCCACATCTTATGTTTGGTGTTTTTTTCCCCCAACCCAACCGATTATTAACACCCTATATTAGTATTATATATTTATCGTTCATGAGAGAACATTCTCATATTTGTCCTGTTAACCACAGTCCATCATCCACCTCTGGATTCCCTGTGTTTTACAGTCCCATGCTTTGTACAGTCCATCAAAGTGTACAGTCAATGACTCTTATTTTCATCACAGAGCTGTGCTGTCATCACCTCAGCCAATTTTAGAACATTTTCATTACTATTAGTGGCTCTCTTTACATGTGGGAGTACTTGGCCCCTGTTTGTTCCCAGCTTTGAGTGTGTGGCCCCGGGGAGTCTCCCTCAACTTCCTGCCACATCCTGCTACACTTGGTGTCACATTGAGAAGCTTGGCCTTTATAGGTGATGGGGCAGGAGGGGGTGGCTGAGAAGTTCAAACAGGGAAATGATGAGATCCCATCGGGTTAGAGAACACTCACCCTGAAGGCAGTGTGGGGACCAAGACTGACAGCAGAGATGTGCTGTCCTCAGCCAGGCCCCCTCGCTTGAGGATCCCATTCTTGCCCTCCTGGCCATGCCTTTCCCTATGGGTGAGGCCTCTGCAGGACCAAGGCATGGCGCCCACCAGGACCCACCTTCCAGACCCTGCCCCAGGTACCCAGGACTCCAGAATCCCCTGCCACCTGGCCCAGAGCCCACTGCCAGCACCTGTGGTCCCAACTCTCAAGGACAGACCGCACAGCCATTATTTGGAGCCCTGGACCCAGGAAATGGGCTGTTTTCAAGGTGTGGACAGAGCTGAGACCTGTAGGCTAGGGTCCACACATGTGTAGGTTGGAGCCAGGGACTTCCATTTCCCCTCTGCAATGGAAATGGCCCTGCAAATGTTAGGGTTTGACCAATTCAACTGGGTCAGAACAGCTTATTCAACAAATGGTGCTGGGAGAACTGGATAAGTCATATCTAAAAGAAAGAAAGAGGCCCCCCATATCATACCTTATATAAAAATTAACTCAAAATGGATCAAGGACCTAAATATAAAAACTACAATCATAAAACTCCCAGAAGAAAATGTAGGGTAACATCTTCAAGATCTTGTAGTAGGTGGTGGTTTCTTGGATCTTGCACCCAAAGCATGAAATGAAAGAAAAAATAGGTAAATGGGACTTCATCAAATATTAGGGTTTGGACCTGGGCAGAGAGACCCTAAGGGTGGCAAGTCTCTCACCTTGGAATCCTTTCCTAATTTAACAGCTGCTTTAAAAATAAAAAACTTACCTACTTAAAAGCTACTAGTGTCTGGGTCCCACCCATCCCCATTCTGGTCTGGGGTTGAGTGAGTTGGTTTGAAGCTCCTGAAGCTGTTCTCTAGGGCAGCCTGGGTTGAGAGCCACTGCTTAGAGACGCAGCCAGTGCAGGGGAGACAGGAGACTGCCTGAGGGGAAGGGAGTCCTCTGGGGCCCCCCAGGCTTCTGCTTGGGTGGATGGAGGTGCCCATCATGACAGAGGGAACCTGAGAGGCCTGGCATGGAGGAGTCTATCTGAGCTGGGTTTGTCCGTGTGGAGTTTGAGGTATTTTTTTGAGACATCCACGGGAAGATTTCTGATGGGCAGTTGAATATATGGCCTGGAACTCAGAGCAGAGGCCGGGCCCAAGGTATGGCTGGGAATTGCCCTCACCTGAAGGGTGGCTGAAGCCATAAACTTGGCTAAGAGCAGAGGTGTGTGATATAGGAAGGGTTGTGGGCCAAGGTGGAGTTTCAGTTGTGTCCACCAAACTCCACCATCCACCTGCCAATCCACTCCTGCATCCTCGGCCGGAGTCAGCTTAGCAGGGGGGTGCTCATAAGTGGGGCTCCAGGGGCCCTGATCAGATCACCCGGAGCAGGCTGGCTGTGGGAGGGCCTAAATGACAATCTGCTCGCTCTTCTTCCTGTCTGACTCCTCCCTTGGCCCCATCCTCCTCCCCTGCCCGGCCCCCTGTGCTCCTCCCACCTCCCCCGCTTTGCTCTGCCCCCTCCAACCCCCTGCTCTGGCCTCCACCCCTTTGCTTCCCTTTCCCTGCTTTTCCCCCGCTGACATCCTCTCCTGCCTGTCTCCTCTCCCTTCCTTCCCACAACCCCTCCCCACCCCCTGCCCCAAGGTGAAGGTCTGGTTCCAGAACCGCCGCACCAAGCAGAAGAAAGACCAGAGCCGGGACCTGGAGAAGCGGGCGTCCTCCTCGGCCTCCGAGGCCTTCGCCACCTCCAACATCCTGTGGCTGCTGGAGCAGGGCCGCCTGCTGCCCGTGCCCAGAGCCCCCAGCCTCCTGGCGCTGACCCCCGGCCCGCCGGGCCTGCCTGCCGGCCACAGGGGCACCTCCTTGGGCGAACCCAGGAACTCCTCATTGCGCCTCAGCCCGCTGACCTCGGCCTCAACGTCCCCCCCACTGCCGCCCCCTCCGCCTCCACTCTGCTTCCCCACCGCCCCACTCCTGGACCTGCCCTCTGGGTATGGACTGGGCTCCTCGGCCTTCGAGCCCTACAGCTGGCTGGAACGGAAAGGAGGTGGCCCCGGCAGCAAGAAAGCTAACACTTAAGCCTTCACCCCCATGTGACACTGAGTCCCCGCGCACACCACCGCCACCCGCCCCCCAGCCTCCCGTGTCCCAGCGGGCGGCACTGAGCAGGCAGGAGAGGAGGGGTGCAGCCACCACCCTTCCCTCTTACCCTCCAGCTCAGAGACTCTTGACCAACGGATGCCCGCAGCTCGTGTGTGTGAGTGCAGTGTGTGTGCCTCCCACTGAAATAAAAGGAAAACAGTGACAAAAGGGAAAGAGCCCCCACCGCATCCCCACTGGACCCCCAATCCCCTCTGTCCCACTCCTCACCGGGAAGAAAACGGGCTGGAATGGGAGGGGTCGGAAACCGGGGTCCATGTTCACAGTTATGGGGGCCGGGGGTACCCACATGTGTGAGCCAATGGGCACCCGGCTCCCGTTCCCAATTACGGCCCCCACCCAGGCAGTCCCAGGCCTGCGGTACCAACGTCAGTGCTTCTGGGTCTAGGCATTGCCCTTTGCCAGCTCCTCTGTCAAACATCAACTTCCTTGGGAGAGGGAAGCACTCAGCAGAGTGGACAAGGAAAGATGAGGCCAGGCTCCAGAGAGAGGGAGGCGCCCCAAACAAACAAACCAGGCACCCCAAACAAACAAAGCCAGGCAAGACTCCGCGTGCTTTAGAGGGTCTCCCCATCACGGGCACTGACATAGAAAGCACTTTGAAAAAAAAATGCTTTTGCTCAATAAGACAGTTTTTTGAAAAAACTTTTCACTTGTAAATAATTATAGTCACAGGGAGCCCCAAAGATAGTAGGGCCCGGATTTCCTTACCCCAGTTTTCCTCAGTGGTTACATCTTATGTGACTATAGTATAAAATCCAAGCCAGGAAATTGACTGTGGTGCCATGTGCGTGCATAGTTCTTTTGTCATTTTATGACATGTGGAGATTCCTGTAACCACCATGGCAATCAGGACACAGAGTTATTCCATCACCAGAATCCATCCTGCGACCACTCTATAGTCACATGGCCCCTGCCCCTGACAAGACAGTTCTCTGAAAGAATGGGAATTACGAGAGAGAGGCCTGGAGGCCTGGAGCGGGCTCCTGGGGCCAGAGGACGTGGATGAGCTTTCAACTGTGGGGAGAAAAGACAAACACAGTCTCTCTCTGGGAAACAAAGGAGCTGCCCCACATCACCCAAAGTGGGGTACTGGGAAATGAGGATCCCCAGGCAACTGTGCTCCCACCCTTCCCTCTGTTCAGGTGATATAATTTGGAAAGGTGCTTAGAAATGCCAGATAATACTGAGTCTGAAATGAGGCATAAGGGTGACTGGGGCACCCCTTGGGTTGGGTGGGCCCAGCCCCCACACGGGTTTCGGTCTGCCTCACCTCAGTAGACCCATGTCATCCCCAGAGAAGGCACAGCTCCTTTGGTCACCAGGCACGAGGAAGGTTCCAGGGAAGCAGTGGCAGCCTCCTGGGTAGGACACGAGCCAGGCCGTGGATGCAGCTTGATTTCTAACTCCAAATATTTAGCCATGCAATTCACGGACCTACATCTGTACTCTGTGCCTGGGCCTGCACATGTCAGGGGCAGGCTGCAGTATGGGAGCCTGGTAGTGAAATGGTAGTGGGTGAAACAGGGTCTCCAGACCAGATAGAGAGAGACCAGCCCTGGTTCCCAGGGAGCTCTCCATATTTTGGGACAGAAAGCCTTAAGGAGACTCAGGCTTAGCTTTGAGGGCCAGCAGCAGAGTGGCGATGGCAAGAGAGTCTTCTCCAAAAGACCATGGCATAGGAAAGAGTCAGAGGTGCCATGAATCCAGGGAAAGGGTCTGCAGCAGGCACTGGAAGCAAATGGTCACGTGGGCTGGAGGATCCAGGGGAGGCTTCCTGTAGGAGGCGGCACTGAAGCTGGTCCCAGAAATGATCCTCTATAGATGTTCAAAAAGAGATGATGGTGGGAATTTAGGCTGGTGAAGAGGACTCAGGTATGGTCTGGGCAGGGGGTGCAGGGTGAAGGCGGGTTGGGGAGACAGTGAGGAAAAGACCTGAGGAGAAGGCAGCCCGACAGAAACTGGGTGTGGGGAGGAGAACAGGAAGAGATATGGTGAGGGGCGTTGGACGTTGGGGGGACCTGAAATCGCAGAGAGGGGATCCCTGCTGCAGGTCTGGGGCCCTGGAACAGCCAAAGGCAGAAGTTAGAGAAAACCAGCCTTACTCCCTGTCTCCACCCACTTCCCATCCTCCCAGCTCTGCAGAGCTGGTGGGGAAGAGCCCGGAGCAGAGCACAGTTCTCTGTTTACAGTCAACAGGAGGTGGGAAGCGAGGGGTGGGGTGGCTGCGGGGTAGGCCGGGCAGCACTCTCCAGCTCCAGTGGGACCTGAAGTTTTAGAGCTGGCACTGGCAGGCTCAGGCTCTCAGCTCCCAGTGCCATGGCCACGGAGGTAGACAGCAGGCCTGGGGGGCTCCCCGGTAGCAGCGGCGAAATGGGTGCAGCCCGCCAGCACGTGCAGACGGTCACCCGCAACTATATCACCCACCCCCGCATCAGTGAGTACAACCCCTCAGCAGGCGTGTGTGGGATGAGGTGATGGGGGTGGGCTGCCAGTAGAAAAATGGGAGAACCCGAGGCCTGGGGACTCTGGGTCCCCCAGTACAGTGGGAGTGTTTCAGGAGGTGGGGGGCTGCCTGGGCACCTGCCACCTGAGCAGGTGGAGGGATAGAGGTCTGGGATTTTTTTCCCCCAACCCAGGCTACCCCAGAGGCATAGCAGAGGATCCTGCCTGTCATCACCCTGATCCTGTGCTAAGACCCCAAGTCCAGTTCTGCTTTCTGCCAGAGCTTGGGAGAAAGGGCACGCAGCTGCCCCTGAGTGTGTGTGCATGCACACGCGCACACGCCGTGTGAATATCTGTGTGCTGGGGGGGGTGCCATTGTGCGCCTGGGACACTCAGCGTGAAGTAATGCATGATGCTGTGAACTTGGGGTGACATGTGTGACAATTAGAGTATGTGTGGTGTGTGTTGTGTGTGGATTCTGGGGGAGGGCATCTGCATAATTGAGGAGAAGGCACGTGCATGGGGACTGTGCTCCCTCCTGCACTGGGGTGAGGATGAATATGAATGTGCATGTGACAGCGTGAGTGTGTGTGTGACTAGTGCATGCTTGTACACTCAGGGTAGAGTGAGTGTGTCTCTGCGTGTGTGCTTGTGCTCATGGGGAGAGCACGCGTGGGTGTGTGGTCGGGGTGATGTCGTGTGTGTGTGTGTGTGTGTACAGCTGGGGCAGGGCAAGTACCTGGTATCCATTTGTAGATGTGTGTGTGTCCACCATGCTGGAGTGCACCCTTTTAGGGCTCGGGACGGTGGTCCTCGGTGTGGCTTGAGTGCTTGCTCTGCAGGGGTGGCCCAAAGCCAGATGTTTGGGGCAGAGGACAGTCAGGCCGGAGGGCCAAAGAGCGTCCCCCCCATCTCTCCTTACCCAAGGTCACTCTCCCACGCCTGGCCCCTTCTCAAATTCTCTTGGCCAGCCCAGCTCTCTGGCATAAACCGGCCTGGCCGGTCCAAGCTAAGCAGAGCCAGAGGCTCCTAACCAGGGTGTGGGATGTCGGGGGAGGGAAGACTAGCACAGCCCCGCCCCCCCCCATACCTAATCCGATGGGACAAGGTGGAATGAAGTGAGAGGGCAGATAAGAGCCAGGCCTGCAGGGAGGTCTGCAGGCAATGGGGGCTTGTGGCGGGCAGTGGGGAGCTTGCAGTGGGCAGTGGGGGGCCTATACTGGGGCACCTGCAGTGGGGGACCTGCAGTGAGGGCCAACACCCACAGAGAACAGAGCCAGCACCCAGTGAGCCAGGCCCCAGGGGTGTGGCTGGTGTGGGGGCACCCCCTGAGGCCTGAGGCAGGTACTGAGGGGTGGAGAAACATTCCAGCTCAGGAGAAATTGTTAGGGGAATGGGGTCATGGTTACCAGGGAGGCCCTGCCCCATGGAGGCAGGAGCCATGGATTCTAGGCCAAAGCTAGAGTCACCAAGGTCTAGAAACATGCAGCAATGGAGTCCACAGCCCAGGCCTGGAGAGCTGAGCTGAGGTGTCAGACCCCCGTCCCACCTCCGCTGCTCCAGGCTCCTTCCCCATCACCCCCTCTCCTGGAGAAGAGGAGAGTGGGGTGTGGGCTCTGGACCTCCGTGTTCTGCTCTCCTCCCTGGAGTGTGCCTTCAGGAATCTTGTAGTTTTCCCACTCGCCACCTCCTCCAGGCAGGAAGGGCCAGCGCCGAGCAGGCCACCAGCCTTCTGCCCAGGGGAGAGTACCTTGGAGGTTTTGAGCCAAGCTGGAAGCCAGGGGTGGGCAGTGGGGGGCTTGCAGTGGGCAGTGGGTGGCCTATACTGGCCTATACTGTGTTTGCCCTGTGACAGTGGCCCTAGGTGGCCCCCACCCAGGTGAATGGGCTCAACATACTGGGTGGGGGGCCCTCCTGGGCTTTACCCACTGCCTGTGTTAAAGGTGTGATTGCAATGACAAAGGCCACCGCTTCTGCTTCCCTGATGTAACACCCGGGGGCAGGACTGAGCCCAGCCCTGATACCCCCCACCCCAAAGGGCAGGCTCGGGATTCCTCACTGTGCTTCTGCACCTGCAGCCTTCTCCCATTGCCCTCCTTCCACCTCGGGCGACTGAGGGGTTTTCTTCTTAGGGGAC